>CM022479.1:4767038-4783884 GCA_011952105.1 Coreoperca whiteheadi
GGGGACAAAACGCTTACGTCAGCACGTCGTCACGGGGTCTCAGATTGAGGGCGTTGTAAATCTAAGACTAATTCCACAATAAATATTACTGCAGAATATATAAATATCACCAACATCAACCTGATACAGTATATTGATAAAGTGATATACCAGTCTAACTGCACCACACACACATATGCTGTAAACATATTCCCCTGCACCTACAACTCTTTCTGAATACAGCCTCCTCTCAGCAGCCCGCCCTCCTGTGTGTGCAGCTCACGGTGGCACTGCCAGGTCACACACTCCAGCCTAACCTGCTAATGGAGTTTGCATATGCAGCCCGCTCTCCTCTGCCAGCTCGCCATTAATATGAATCACTCTCTGGAGGCTCCCCCAAACAAGCTGGCAATTTGTCTTCACTAGTGAGCTGCTGAAAGGTCTACATATGATATTCTCCGTGGTGGAAAGCGCAATTCAGGAGGGGTGGGGTGTTATTAGGGTCGGTTTCACTTGACAGGGGGGTGTGGATGTGAATTGGTAGGTTACACAAGAGCACAGTTGTGTGTTGGATGTGTATGAAGGTATGGACGGTGGAAATGGCCATCAGGTGGAAAATTGACAAGAAAGACAGACTGGATTCAAGACAGTAAAAAGATTTTTCTCCTTTCAGGTGAGCAAGAGGACCTGTGAGATTGCATCACTTGCTCGCTGCTTGGTGAGAGCTCTGTTGAGAGCACTACTGAGCTCTATTATCAGCCTTTGCTAATCAAGTGATGGCTCAAATTGAAACTATGCTTAGAAATGCTTCTTCAGTGCAGACTTCAGACCAAACTATTTTCCCAAATATTATGTTCTTGGCTTGAAATGTTACTTCTCAGGCTAGAAGCTTAAATTATGAAATGTAAGTACTTGAAACCCTGATTTGATCATATACAGACTGCGGTTTCATGTACTGTGTCGCTCAGACAATACTCAACAGTAGCTGGGAAAAAATCTTCCTACACCCACACAACAAATGCCACTGCGGAGCAAGTGTGTGGCCTGGAGAGACACAGAACAGTTGCAGTTGGGCGTTTGTGCTGAACAAAGAGGAGTTGCAAAAGTGAACAGCATACACACAGACATACACACACAGCGAGCGACCTAGTAGGTCAGAGAGTCTTGCATCATGTTTTTGTAGCATTTTCTTTTTTTTCTGCTCTGGTGGCCCTCTTCCAGCTATGTGCTCTTTGTTCCAGCGTCAGCCAGGGCGAAAAGCTAGTGAAGTGTGTGTAGTCCTGCCAGTGCTGCTGTAAACATGAAGACATCATAGCCAGTTAGCTCTGCAGGCTTTTTTGAAAGGATGCCATATGACACATCTTGATTTGTATGGAAACAAAGAAGTAAAGGGTGTAACTTTATGAGAAATAGAGAAAAAGGAAACAGGTGTTTGAATATAAAATGTTACAAATGTGATGGAGTCGGCAAAATGAACAGAAAAATGGTATTTATAGCACAATCAATACAAATGTTTCTGTCACGTTATAAAGAAGATATGGAATTCTCACTTTATGAAAGAGGACAGATGATGTAGTCCCACAGTGTCATTATGTAACACTTGCCTAGCACCTCAGTTATAAAGGCTTCAATGTTTACGACAAACGACCAGGCAGCCAAGTCATGTCTCGCCATGGTCACTGCTGTGCTGGCAATCCATCTGACCAGAGACAGACTTCTAATGATCTTGCATCTCAAAGGCAACTCAATACACTCAGGCTCTCTCAGCAACACAACTGTTTGTGTGCAGCTTCTTGAAATGAACTGTTGATTAGTTGGTGAGTTTGGAGAGTCATGTTGGAGATGACTGATTTCTTGTTGGCTTGCTATCATTAGTGTAAAGGATGGAAAAGGATGTAAGTAAGAATAAACAGAAAGCAATAAGGTTTAAAATCGAGCCTCAGGTGCACTGCCAAAAATGTCCTACTGTCGCATGTCATCTATCTCCGATGGTGTCTTATTTTTCAAAATAACTGGTGAAATCTAATATTGTGGTGACATCATTTCACTTTTCCTCCAACTACAATAAAACAATTTCCACAACTTCCTTGAACTGATAAAATGTCATTTATACAACTGAGTTATTTCAAAGAAGCAGATGGAATTATCTCAACCCTACAGGCAAAATCACTTGATAATCTCTATTTTTCTTCATATCAACAAATCACACGGAAAGACTATACAGCACCCTAGAGCCGTGAATACTCAGACGAGTAATAAAAGTTTATGAATCTGCCGTTGAAAATAGTCCCCAACATATGCACGATTTACTCCTGTTGGAGTAATGTTTGCTACAAACTACTATGCCCAGCTGTTTTTGAAAATTACTGAGCCTTTTTTTAAAATGATATTATATTTCTGAGTTGTTTATTTTCAGTAGTAAGGAAGTCAAAAAGTACTGTGAAACATTGATGGTTTTAGACTTTTAATGGGATTTATTGACAATAAGAAAAATATAGAATAGAACTTAACCTTTAAGTTTAATAATAATTTAGAATAAAATACACCATTTTCAGTTTCAGAACAGGAAAACACGCTGTATCTGTAAAACAATCCAATTTTTTTTTTGACTTGTGGGCCCACCACCTGCAGGAGGAACCATAAGGTGAAATGTGGATTGGATGGCAGTCGAAGTCGGGGGCCTCGGCAGCCCAATCCCCGAACACGGAATCTGGCTCTAGGGACATGGAATGACACCTCGCTGGGGGGGAAGGAGCCTGAGCTGGTGCGGGAGTTGACAGATACCGACTAGAGATAGTCGGGCTCGCCTCCACGCACAGCTTGGGCTCTGGAACTTACCTGAGTACCTCAAGTCTCTGGATGTTGTGGGGCTGTCTTGGTTGACACGCCTCTGCAACATCGTGTGGCGGCTGGGGACAGTGCCTCTGGACTGGCAGACTGGGGTGGTGGTCCCTCTGTTTAAGAAGGGGGACTGGACGGTGTGTTCCAACCACAGGGCTGATAGCCGATAGTCGAACCTCGGATTCAGGAGGAACAATGCGTTTTTTGTCCTGGTCGTGGAACACTGGACCATCTCTGTACCCTTGCCAGGTTGCTGGAGGGTTCATGGGAGTTTGGCCAACCAGTCCACATGTGCTTTTTGGATCTGGAGATGGCATTCGACTGTGTCCCTCACGGCGTCCTGTGGGGGGTGCTCTGATAAGGGCTGTCCGGTCCCTATATGACCGGAGCAGGAGTTTGGTTTGCATTGCCGGCGGAAAGTCAGATTTGTTCCCGGTGCATGTTGGACTCCGGCAGGGCTGCCCTTTGTCACCGGTCCTGTTCATCATTTATATGGATTTTGTCTCTGCTTTTTGCAGATGATGCTGTCCTGTTGGCTTCATCAAATCAGGACCTTCAGCGTGCACTGGGATGGTTTGCAGCTGAGTGTGAAGCAGCGGGGATGAGAATCAGCACCTCCAAGTCCGAGGCCATGGTTCTCAGCTGGAAAAGTGTGGCTTGTCCCCTTCAGGTTGGTGAAGTGCTCTTGCCTCAAGTGGAGGAGTATCTTGGGGTCTTCTTCACGAGTGATGGAGCGGGAGATCGACAGGAGGATCGGTTCATCCTCTGCAGTGATGCGGTCAATGTACCTGTCTGTTGTGGTAAAGAAAGAGCTAAGCTGCAAGACGAAGCTCTTTATTTACCAGTCGATCTATGTTCCTACTCTCACCTATGGTCATGAGCTTTGGGTCATGACCGAAAGGACAAGATCCTGGACATAGGCGGCCAAAATTAGTTTCCTCCGTAGGGTGGCTGGGCGCTCCCTTAGGGATAGGGTGAGGAGCTCAGTCACTCAGGAGGAGCTCAGAGTAGAGCCGGATGGATGGATTTTTAGTAAAGTATGCTTACATACTGTAAGCTCCCATTGGAGCTACATGGTTGGATTTCTGCTTCTTAAATAAGCTACTAAAATTAAACAGATGCAGATACTCACACAGCCCTCATACATATTGCTTACTTTGCTACTGATGCCACACAACCAGTTTAGACCAAATACAACATTAGTCAACCAGAAAAACAAAGGTGCCTTTGGTCTACTGATTTATTATCGTAAGAACTGCTCTGTCTCTGAAAAAATATTTGTATGTTCAATTTAAACCCCAAATCTGCTTTTAGTGATTCATATATGCTTCACGTGAGTGCCACAAAATAGCATTTGCACATACTGATGTATTACAACAGCATAGGAAGCAACCTTTGACCACTGTTGGGTCTGTGCTAATGAAAAATGATAATCCTGCAGTCGGGACTAAAGAAAATGTTTTCAAAAGACAAGCAAATTCAGCTGAAAAGCGTAGTGAGGGGTCAGATCAGCATCTGTGAGTGTGGTTTCGTTTTGTGAGGGGTCACATCATTATCTGTGAGTGTGATTTCGTTTTTACAGACACATTTTTCCTTTTGATTCTACCAAATCTTTATCTAAATAGTTCATCCTACTGAGAATAAAATATAGATTTCAAGAGGTCCTTCAGTGCTGTTTTGGCTTTCAGCCTATTTTGCAGTTGCATTAGGGTGTACAATATGTAACTTTGCCCTTGTCTTCTACATGATTTGAGTGTATTTTTGTAGGTTATGTAAATTGTTGCTTTTTGTTCTTTTACGACTCTTATGTTTGTCACAGAGCTGCCTTCTGAACCGCTTGCAAACAGATTTGTATTCTCTGGATGTCATCTTTAGATTGTACTAGCAGTCTGAGAAAGCTATACATACATACAGAGGGTGGTTAAAGGTTAAAGGTGTATTAATCATAAATATTGGCACACTGCATCTGCAATTAGCAGCTAATATTAATCAAGTGACGAACTAAATGACATACAGATCATTTTGCTGTTCTTCCAGTAAGTTGGCCTAAAAGAATAAAGTTTGACTGCAAGGTATTTGATTTCGATTTCTGGTATGCGAAGTTTGTACTTTTGGCCTGAGGGTGGCTCATAGCAACCAAAATGCTACGAGTTCCTCCTCTGAGGAGAATAAACGTGCTCAGTAAATTTCACGGGAGTCTGCCTTTTAGATTTTAATATTTCCTGTCTACATTTTGGCCTGATAGTGGCATTAGAGGAAAGATCAGGGGGTCAACAACATAACAGAATTCATCCAAAAAGGACCATGAATATTCACAGCAAACTTCATGGAAACTCAGCAATTAGTTTTCAAGATAACTGTATGGGCCAGTGCTAAAGTGTTAGCCAAAGAGGCATTTTGGCCTCACAGTGGAAAAATTAGTGGGTCCCTAAAATCAGGGAATCACACCAAGAGTCATCCTCTGGAGGCCACAGGTGTCCAAATCAAGTTACATGATAATCTGCACAATAATTGTTGAGATGTCTGTCTCTGGACCAATATGATGAGCAAATAGATTGACATCTCCATTCCCACGGCTCCTCCACTATCAGGGCAAAATTATCAGTGGGTCTGCTTTTACTAATTCCAACAGCACTCAATAACACGGCTGCTCAGTTAAGGAATGTTGTTGAAGAAATGTACCAGAAAACCTTTTCATTTACTTTCCCATCTTAAATAACCATGGCACAAAGTTAATATTTATTACATATTTTCACATATTATCAAATTTTGAACTGCTCTTGGCTTGCTGTCTACTCCTGTATTTTCCCAGGTAAACTTTCAAACAATGTTTTAATGATTTTAACATATGAACTTCATAGGTCTGAATTAGCTTGTAATAGATAAGGTGTAAACGTCACAAGGCGATTAATTTAACATTTTATATCTACTGCTGCTTATCTCATGTCAGGTTGTAGCTATAAGTTGTGAGCATTTAGTGGCTAACTCCACTTACATCAAGCCTACGCACCACAGCATGAATAATGAGCGCAGCCATTATCAGTTTTCAGAAACCTACATTATCAACACTGTATGCTCCAAAGTAATGTGATTATGTACACGTGAGGACAGAGTCACTCACAATTAAAACTCCCTCTCTACACTCTCTTTCTCACAGATTCTTGCACAGAGATGCGGACAGACAGAGCTTGGCCAGTGGCCGAGTGGCAGCCTGGCCCTCTGTCCCGTACCCTCTCTCTTTCCCCACATCGTTCTCTCCACGCTTCAGCCTGATCAATCCTCTTTATAGATTTCTCATTTTCATTTATCTTCCAGAATGTGCTTTCCTCCCATTTCAGGTCTTACAACCAATACCTCTGGATACCTCCTCGTTTCGCCTGCCAAATCCTCCCTATCCCTGCCCCCTCAAAAAACACTACCATTGTGATTAACTTCGGCAATAAAACTCTCCTCAGCAACAGCTAATTGTGAATATGCAGTGGAACACGTAATCTGCATTTTTGTAAATGTATGTAAAACAGCAAAAACACTAACCTAAGTGTGCTGTCAGGGTAGATTACAGCAGGATGGGAATGCGTGCGTGAAATCTGGTGCAGCTGCCCAGGGCTGCTGGACGGAGGAGGTGGAGGAGCGAGAGAGATAAGGAGACAGCGAGTGAGAGAGATAAAAGAAAGTGAGAGTGAAAATCAACACACCCAGTCACAGGTTGACCTTTTGCCTTTTGTACCTGACTATGACGAGGACAGCAGTCTCTCCTGGTATGTCTGTCGTGTCATCTCTTGCTGACATCATTATGCTGTATTGCGCTGTTTCACTCGCTCTGTCTCTGTAAGTTCCATCCCTCTGCTTCTTCCTTCAGCCTCTCTCTCTTTATTTTGACATCTTCAAACCTGAGGCAGATATCTGTGTATTTGCTGCTGTTTGAACAGATTTATTCACTGTATTGACACACAGGTAGAAAATTACAATCAAAATAGTCTATTAGTCTGTTAAATGGCCAGGCTGTTATATCAGCCGATGGCAATTAATGTATATGTGTATATATATATTCTTTTTTTTTTTTTTTACTGAAGCCTGTTCGCCAGACTTTTCCAGCCACTGGTAGGATTTCATGATATCAGCCACTTCTTCTGTCTGTCTGTGTCACATGCCATGCAGCGGCTTGTCTCTCCATGATGGTTCTTCCTCCTCCTCATCATCCTTGGGTTTCTGCTGGCTGAGGTATTCACTTTTTGATTCATCATTGGGGGCCATCTTTCTGCTGTATTCCTGGATCTTTGTTTTTTCATCCTGGACAGTGGTTCTGACACTTACTAGTCCTCGGCCTCCCTCGTTCCGCTTGTGTACAGTGTACAGTTTCAGGGTGCTGGATTTGGGGTGAAACCCTCTGTGCATTGTAAGGAGCTTCCTTGTCTTGATATCAGTGGCCTCATTCTCCTTCTTTGGCCAGTTTGTTATACCATCCGGGTATCTGATGACTGGCAGGGTGTATGTGTTGTTGGCTCGGATCTTGTACTTCCCATTCAGCTGACTTTTCAGGCCCTGCCTTACTCTGTGTAGGTATTTTTTCTGTAGCTGACTTCCTTGCTACTGCTTCCTAAGTCGTTTGCCTACAGGATCCCAAGGTATTTGTAGCTGTCCTGAACATCTGCAAGTGGCCTTCTGGTAGTTCATCTTCCTCAGTTCTAATCATCTTCCCTCTTTGAAGATATATATATTTGTTATATCTAAATATATGTTCGAGGTAGTTTAGAAATAGTTTGTCTATCAGAGAGACAAGTTTTAACTGCAAAATGTCCCGGTCCTGTCTAAGTACATATCTTGGTTAATATTCTTTAAATTTTAACCAATTAAAGGGATCCTTAACAAACGTGTTTATTTTATGTGCTGATGTAAACAAACATTAATATTGGCCAATATATTATGATTGGATTTTTTAAACTTTAAAAGTTTGGTATTGGTCTTAAAATCCAGTATCTGTGGGGATATACATTAAAGCAAGCCTATGCTCTGGATTGGTTTATCTCCTATCTGTCGAACAGGTCCTTCTCTGTAGTGTTTAGAGATGCCTCCTCCTCTCATGTCCTCTATTTTATGGGGTCCCCCAAGGATCTATCTTGGGTCCCCTCCTGTTTACCATTTTCATGCTACCCCTGGGTCAAATCATGCATAGTCTTGACATTGACTTCCACTGCTACGCAGATGACACCCAATTGTATGTCCCAATAAAGCCTGGTACCACGGATGCATCCTGTATTATGTCCTGCCTCAACAAGATAAAAAATTGGATATCCAAACATTTTCTGAAATTGAATGCCTCCAAATCAGAGGTAATTATATCTACCCCTTCTGGCCCCATTGCTCGCAGCATTAAGAATCTCTGCTATAGTCTAGGTAAAATATCTAATAACGTTTGAAAAGAGGCCCCCAACCTAGGTGTCAATTTTGATTCAGAATTGTCCTTTAATGCTCAGGTGATGAAAGTGGTGCAGTCCTGCTGAGACAGCTAACCAAAATCAGGTCATTCCTTTCCTCTGCAGACTTAGAAAAGGTCATCCATGCATTGACCTCTTCCAGACTTGACTATTGCAATACACTTTATTCTGGTATCAGCCGGTGAAACATCCAAAGACTGCAGCTGTGACAAAACATTACTGCCAGGCTTTTAACACGTACTAGGAGAACATTACACCGATCCCTGCTACCCTTCACTACGTGTTAGTTTTAGAATTGATTTTAAATGTTACTGCTTGTTTTTAAAGCCTTGAATGGTCAGGCGCCAGCTGACCTGTGATCTGTGAACTGTTAACTCCCTATGAGCCTGCTTGCTGCTTGAGATCCTCTGGTGGGCTCTACTTATGGTTCCAAAATCTCGACTTGTCACTAAAGGTGACCGGGCTTTTGTGGTCCGAGCCCTTCAGCTGTGGAGCTCCATATTTGAGGATCTCAGGAAGGCAAACATCCTCCTATAAATTTCTTCTTAAGACTCAGTTTTATTGTATTCCTTTTTTTAAATCTGATGGTATTATTGTAATTATTTAAATAATTTTATCATGTTTATATCTTAGGTTCTCGATCTTATTTGCTATTATTATATGTTTTTATTGTAAAGCACTTTGTAACTTTGTTTTGAAAGGTGCTATATAAATATTATTATTATTATTATGTAAATTTTTCTGGATAGGAATTCAATTCAATTCAATTTTATTTATATAGCCCAATATCACAAATGACAATTTTGCCTCAAAGGGCTTTACAATCTATAATATACGACACCCTCTGTCCTTAGACCCTCAGTTCGACTAAGGAAAAACTACCCAAAAAAAACCTCTAAATGCTAATAATGGCATATGCAAAAACGTAGTGTAGCACTGGGGAGTCATTAAGTCTGCCAATTGACTCAGTATTGTCAGTCACACAATATCCAGATAAGGTTTGCTTGCATTAGGGAACATTAGCCACAATAACATACAAGGTAACATGAATCAGAGAAAATTTGAGCCAAAATTGAAAAAGCTGAAGACAAACATATATGGTATAAAATACTAGTGGTGCCAGGGTTAAGAGACAAGGTTGGTGGAATTGTGGAGAGAAAATAATTGTGTCTATTGGAGATTTCAAACACAGATTAGCTATCAACACCAAGCCACCTTAATGTCACCTCATCAAGATAATTGGCTGAAGATGTTACCTGGTGAGAAAACTAGGTTGCATGGTATAAAAAGAACAAAAAACTCCTCTATTTCTACACTGTGCATAAAGTTGCATACTGTAAAATTACCAAGTAGTATAGTGTGAACCACACAACCAGAGACCTGTATCCATGGCGACTTAGCCATTAACCAGGCAAGCAGTAGTGAATATTATTGGCCAGACTGTAGGCACCTTTGGAGGTTTTTTTACTCATGGCTTCCAAACACATTAATAATACTTCCTTTACAATGAATACAAAAAAATAAATGATCAAGTTTAGCCACTCTTTGACTGCTAATGGTATGGTGGCTTTGAGGTTTCTGAGTATTGTTTCACTGCTGAATCAAATAAGAGTTAATCACAGAGCAAAGCCTCAGTCAGCACTGCAGCATTAGCAGCTCTGAGGCATTGGATGCATGTTGCACTCTGAGAGGAGCCTACAGAGGACCAGATGACACCATATTGAGGGTTTTAAAAATTTAACATGTTTTGTATTCATTTACATCTCTCACAAAGTCAGGGAGAGGTCATAGACTGTTCTAAAGCTATTATTATTTTTAGTCAGATGTTTTACAGTACATGTTCAAGGTAAAACCTGTAATAATTGCCCACACGGGATTGTTTGATTGTTAGGTGAATCGACATAGAATTAAATGGGACAGAAATCTGCTGCTAGACTGCTCGCTATGGGTTAAAATTTTAAAACATGTTGCACTTGTGGCCGCACCCCAATATAAGATGTTTCAGCTGTCTATTGTTGTTTATTGTTTATATGATCCCCATAAATATGGAATGTAAAATATGACCACAAAAAATTAAAGAACAATACAAATACAAATTAGTTAAAGACTGAGGACTGAATTGTTACATAACCCAGGTGATTACAAAGATATATTACATCTGACCATACTGCCTAAAATATGGTATATTGCACTTACAATTTCAAGAATTTTGTGTAAGCAATGTATTTGATGTGAGTTGGCAACAGGCTCGAATCTGAGGTATTCCTAGAAAGATGCTGTTGTTTCTGGCTAGTGTCTTTAAGCTGGTTTAAGACGTTTTTTTAAAAACTTTTGTAAAATACTTTTCTTGAAAAAAGCTAAATACTGATGAGGTCTGGTTTTGACTGGTAGCCAGGGTAGTTTGGTATGAATATCTTCAATGCTAACGTGGTACTGGCAATGAAGAGCTAGTCTAGCAGCTTGGTTTCTTTAATTTGTTCGATTAAGACGTCCCATAATGACAGGTTGAATTGTGGATTGTAATTAAACTGCTAAACACCGGCTGTGATATCACTGACCATGGTAACAGAGAATGTTTGGAAGTTTCAACTCACAGATAGCAGTTCAGCATTACTTTTCTGCCCTTTGTGATTCAGTATTGATGCAGTCTTTGAAACCTGGGAGCTGACCTGCTGTTATACTGAAGTTTGCTGCTTCTTGCCCTCGGCTGTGGCTTCACATAACACTATCAGCTGCCCGAGGTTACCCATGCTGAAACAGTAGGCAAGATGCTGTTAAGTGCATATGGCGTATATTAATGTCCCGTCTTGTAAATTACCGTGACAGTCTTGATGCGACCGCTGCCCCTGGTGCAGGTCCAGCCGGATCGGTTGAACAGGAGGCTACAGACCTCCCCCTCCAGGCAGGGAGCCATCTCACACCACTGACGGCTCCGCACAATTCGTGCTGGGAGGGCGAAAGACAAGAGGACAAAGAGGCAAATTAGGCAGACAGATTCACCGACTCAGAGAGAGGCTTCATAATTTCAACTTTTTCTGGAACAAACTGTCAATTTTATGCTCACCAGACAGGAAAGCATCTTCATGTGAGGATGTGTCTACAAGCCTGTAGTATTTTAATTAGGTTTGTGTTGAACTAACATGTCTGAATTGCCTGTGGTAGTAACCTTTACAGACCAGCTGGCTGTCCATAAATTACACTCCTGCTAATATGCTAGCTTTCACTGCAGCTGCATAGAAAGATTGCTTTTTCTTTTGACATTTTCTTACACTTAATATGACAAACAGCAAGGTTTTTCTATGTAATTCTAGGTTAAACGTTCTAGGTAAAAAGCTATTTGTACCATTTTACAGCTTAATATTGTTGGATTTCTTTTCTTGAAGCTACACTGTTCCCAAACTTCCACTCAATGGTAATTACAGCAAATAGTTGCAATGTGAGATCTTCAGGTGGTTTGATGCTGCCAGACATAGTGTACAGTGTATCCCAAAAATCTTAGGCATCTCGTCGTGCATCTGAATAGAGCTACATAGCAGGAATGGCAAGAGCGCAGGCTCATTGTTGGATCGCAACAATAGCTGAAAAAGCCCTAGCCACCTTATCCACCAAGTTCAGAAGAACCTCTCCACAAATTTCAGCAAGAAAATAAGGAAAATGATAAACCTTTGCAAAAAAGGTAGTAGAGATATAATGATGGCATGAAATGGTCAATTTATTTTTTAAAATATATTTTATAATATATTTTCATTCCTATATGCATTCTAAACAAAAAAAAGTAATTGTAGTCTGTTTCAGCATGCAGGATGATTAAAGTTTCTTGTGATAAATTAAAGGATGCTTTTTGGAAACACTTGTAAAATCAATTGTAATGCTATATGGTGTTATACATTTTAAGAAGGAAATCTCATCTCAATCTCATCCAATTTCTGTTTACTTACTTATTTTCTGGGCACGTTGTACCTTTTTTAAATGAAATGGCGTCAATAGAGAGATGAGGAACAAAATGTAACAAAAGTCCCCGCGACACTTAAGGATATGCGGGGATAGCTAATGGATGGATTTATACAGTTGCAATGCTACATTGGACAATGTTTCAGCAATACTGTTTAATTTTGGCTGATATAGGTTAGCTGCACATATATCACGATGTAGTCAATGCAAGGCAAAATAAACTGTGAAAGTTGTCAGGCCATAGACAACTAACCTAATTGAGATTTGAGAAATGAGTTTTTTTTTAATTTTGGAAGGAGATACGTTATGATATACTGTAAACATGCTAACAATTTTGTTTAATCTTATGTTTTGTTAATTCATGTGCACAAATTATTAACACAGTAGTATGAATTAGTAATATTTCAATACATAGATTAGAGGGAGTGGATTACAGATTAGAAAGGCAATAACAACAACACCAACAAGCTTCAGTCTCTTTAAAGTTATTTGTCAGCTGGAGACATCAGGCTGTCAGAGTGAAAGCCAGTGATGCTCTCATTCTTCCTCTGCAGTCTGTCTGCATGACATTGAATTAGCATTCGCCTGTAGTCGACGCTGATAAGCACTGATTGTTCTTTACACAGCGTGCTAAAGCAACACTGAAAGGTTATCAGCCCTCTGCGGACCTGGCAGGGGCCGCTGCTCCTGCCTACCCACGATCCCCTGGGGCAGCACATTGTGGAACGAGGTAACATGGTCGGCAAATTGAAAGAGAGGAACTACAATTCATTGAATGTCCACAGGAGAGCTGAGGGTGGAACAGAGAGGGAGCAGGAGAGTGAGGAGGAGTGAAAAGGGAGGCCTTGTGACATTTTGCTGTGAGGTATTCCTGGTCCAGGCCTTGTTAACTGTCTGAAATTGGTCTTTGGAGTGTCAGATCTCGACTGCTGCTCTGCAATAAAGATCTGTCATCTTGCGGTATTTATCAAGCCGGCTGTACAGCACCCTTATGTATGTAACCACACACACACACACGTACACAATTACTGCTCTGTAGATATAAAGCCATTCTCCCTCAGCAAACAATATATATTGTTGACACATCGGAAGAAGAGCCATGTTTTTTTAGTCTGCCCTCAAAGTGTAGCCAGGCAGCTAGGAGACAGCAGTGGAAAAAAAACAATCCAGAAAACTGACATCTCATTGAACCGAACAAGCTTAAAAAAATATTAAAGCTTCAAAACTTGAATCTGAGACAAAATGGTCATTTCGGCTTCATTCTCAGAGAGCAGGAGAAAATCTAAAGT
Organism: Coreoperca whiteheadi; assembly: GCA_011952105.1. NCBI lineage: Eukaryota > Metazoa > Chordata > Actinopteri > Centrarchiformes > Sinipercidae > Coreoperca > Coreoperca whiteheadi. Next base: position 4,780,534 of record CM022479.1, read on the forward strand.
GACCTTCCTCCTGACACAGCAACATGCCGTGGTGAATTTCCATTTTCACAGCCATCCGTCAGGCGCAACAAAGCGTAGATTTATCAGTCAGTTGCAGATGTAGTTTTGAGTACATTACAGGGCCAGCAAAACTCAATTTCCAGGGCATGGAATAAAAGCTGAGCTGGCAAAGAGGTGGGAGTGCTGACTAACCGTGGTGTGCATCAGCCGAGCCAGCCCAGAGTCGCGGAGGCTGGCTAAAATAAATGCGTTTTTCAGCTGCTGCAACAGTATCCAGGCACTTGATAGCTTGCCCTTGTTACGTTTTCAGTGCCATCCATGACAGTGTGACTTGATCTATAATGACTTGATGAATTTCCTAGTGCCGTAAGCTGTGGAGCAGTCGCACAGCGTTGGTTGGGATTATAGCGTTGCTGTGATAACTTCATCAACAACAACATCATGAATAACACAAGCAGCAACAAAACGGCATTGCTGCAGTTTGGCTTCAGACTGTCTCTATCCATCATACCTATCTGTCCAATATGCTGGCACAGGCAATTGTAGACACATTAAAAAGCTTATATGGTAAAACCACCCACACACACATCAACAGTATTGTGAGCAGACTTTAAGCCTCTGAGCTGAAACTGTCTGAAAATATCTGTCTGCTGTTATATTTCATCTTAAACTATCTTTTGCATGCTGCTATTATAATAAACCTGGCTTGTTGGATCACTCAACTGGTACAAATGGCTGAAAATTATTGTAGCCATCCTGGCATTATGGTTTTATTGTGATAGGTATCTGTTTGTGTTGTGTTTGAACATGATTTCAGGCCTGTTGTGTAATGTTTTCCTGTTTATGATGGTGGCAGTGTGCAGCAGCAGCAGAGCAGAAACAGCTGGCTGTGGTGGTTGGAAGAGAGAGAGAGAGTGTCTGTCTGTCTGACACCTGGGTGGCCTGTCCTGTTGCAGTCAGTGTCCCACCCAGGGACCATAGACGTTGGGCCAGGCTTGTCAGCTGCGAGGCTCCCTGCTGGGGTACGGCTCTGGACCTCCAACTAGATCACATGTAAGACCATCTGTCCCTCTGTGCACAGTGCCAAGCCCTGCCCTGCCCAGCACAACACAGCACTGCCAGACGAGACTCAGAGCAGGGCAGGAGGCACAACAGCGAATCCTAAACCAGACGCACTCTTAGGCTGATGAAATTCTGCCTCTGCAGAAGTAAAAAATAACATCAAATTTTTACTAAAGCCACAGGCAGCTCATTTAAAATGTATTGAGATGAGGCACAAGAAACAAAAAGAGACTAGTGACAGTTTCTCGAATGCTACAAGGAAAAACACCAATTTTATATGTTCATTCGTGAGTATGTTCATTGCATTGAAAAACGACATAAAGTGATCATACTAATACTGATGCTTCTTTTGGTAAGTATCCAACAAGATTAGCTAACCATCTTAGCTGAGCACCAGACACACTGTAACAGGTTTTACAGGCTTTCTGGCTGATGTTAATTAAGCTTCAATCACGGATCAATTTGTAGCGGACAGATTTTCAGCCCTCTGTCCTCTACGCAGCGCAACCTGCTACCAGAGGCCTTATGGTCTTTCAGTTCTAATTATGACAGAAACAGAAAAATCTAACTTTAAACACATTTAAATGCAGCCACCAGCTAAGCCACAAATGAATCTATACTTTTGTTTTGTTGAGCCAACATGACTTTGCATTTTTGTATTTATGGCTGGAAATGTTTGAGTTAGGATGTTAGATAACAAATGATTGTAGGGAAATGATCAGTGTAGTTCATCACCAGGCTACCTGGCTAACCAGGACGTTAGCCACTGAAATATATAATTACTTGGTTTTGCTGTTGTTGCAGGCTCCATTGATTAGAATTTTTCTTTAGTGTTGGGCTGGTGATACATTTGAGATGTAAAAGAAGCATAGTGTAAATTCTCAAATAAAAGCTGGTATTCAAATAATGTCTCATCATTAATTATTTCCAATAGCTTTTCCTTTTCACTTTTCTGTATTCATTGTTAAACTACTGTCAATGAAACTTAACTATATATTAACTAAATGTATATTTTACAAATTAAATGCCAGGGAATATGAGCGTTTGAGCTACTGGAAGTCTACTGGACTTCTTATTATGAAACATCTGGTGTTGCGTGTGATTGACTTTGATAGCTTAATATCAATTTATAAAAGGAAAAGTAGAAGCAGTGCAGATAATTAGTGAATGAAAACAGTATTTATTTTAGAGAAGAGAAACAAATTAGTGAGTGTGACATGACAGAATTAGTGCTGTGAAATGAATACAGTATTATACTGAATTTATCAAGACAACAGGTAAACGTGGAGGGAGTACTGAGTTTGCATTATCAGCAAACAGTATCAACAGCAATGTAAATTGGCTGCAGATCTGAAAAAAAGAAATATGATAATGTACTTTAACTTTGTTTTTTTAAAGGTCTCTAATATGAACTTGTTTAAAATAATTTAAGGTTGGTTTGCCTGGTTCTCTCTGCATCTTAGGCAAATTAAGAGTACAACAAATCTACTCAATTGTGTGTCTACATTATTTATACATTAAGAAAGCTTTCCATTTGCTTAATCCTCTTTCAACATCACTTTTTTGCTCATGTAGTGTCAATAATCATTTCCCTGAGTGTGAAAGCAGAAGCTTGCAGCCAGCATATAAACAATCTCCCTGCAGCCTGCAGACTCTTATCATGGTGACCATCAAGCTTCATACGATTACAGTGTGATGTGGTGGCATGGCAACAACGGGCCAAGCAGAGAAAGGAAGAGAGTTGGGGAGCAGATTAGAGTGAGAGCAGGGAGACAAGCAAGGAAAAGCACATAATCCTCCAGTGTACAGTGTGCAGACTAAACCTGCACAACAGTGACACACAGCAGCACAAAAAGAGGGCAAAAAAAGCTTGAAATATGTCCCGAACAAGACTAAGAAAAGAAGTAATTTTATGGAAAAATACACTGCACATGTCGCATAGTGAGAAATTGTTCAGTGAATTAAAATAAATAAGGAATAACAGAGTAAACATGTCATACTGCACGAACGATGCAGCCGCCATCTGGGCCAATCAGCCAATACATTCTTAGGTAACTCACATATAACAAACTTTATTCACTGCGGGGCTTAAATGCAACCGCAGGGGGGCACAAGCCAGTGTCTTCATGTGCCAGTCCCAAGTCTGGATAAATGCAGAGGGTTGTGTCAGGAAGGGCATCCGATGTAAAACACATGCCAAACTAAAAATGCAAATCATGACAATGACTTCCATACCGGATCGGTCGGGGCCCGGGTTAACAACGACTGCCACCGGTGCTGTTGACCTAG
>CM022479.1:4783970-4888859 GCA_011952105.1 Coreoperca whiteheadi
AGGATCGGCTCTGAGCCCCTTCTTGTTTGCTCTGGTGATGGACAGGCTGACAGATGAGGTTAGACAGGAATCTCCATGGACTATGTTGTTTGCGGATGACATTGTTATTTGTAGTGAGAGCAGGGAGCAGGTGGAGGAGAATCTAAAGAGATGGAGGTCTGCTCTGGAAAACAGAGGAATGAAGCTTAGCTGCAGTAAGACAGAATACATGTGTGTCAATGAGAGGGGCCCAGGTGGAACGGTGAGGTTACAGGGAGCAGAGGTGAAGAAGGTGCAGGACTTTAGGTACTTAGGGTCAACGGTTCAGAGCAATGGAGACTGTGGAAAAGAGGTGAAGAGGCGAGTGCAAGCAGGTTGGAACGGGTGGAGAAAAGTGTCAGGTGTGTTGTGTGATAAAAGCAAGAATGAAAGGAAAGGTGTTCAAGACGGTGGTGAGACCAGCGATGTTGTACAGCTTAGAGACAGTGGCACTGAAGAAAAGACAAGAGGCAGAGCTGGAGGTGGCAGAGCTTAAGATGTTGAGGTTCTCTTTGGGAGTGACGAGGATGGACAGGATCAGGAACGAGTACATCAGAGGGACAGCTCATGTTAGATGTTTCGGAGATAAAGCCAGAGAGGCCAGATTGAGGTGGTTTGGACATGTTCAGAGGAGAGACTGTGAATATATTGGTAGAAGGATACTGAGGTTGGAGCTGCCAGGCAGGAGGTCTAGAGGAAGATCAAAGAGGAGATTTATGGATGTAGTGAGAGAGGACATGAAGTTAATTGGTGTGAGTGAAGAGAATGCAGAGGACAGGGTTAGATGGAGGCACATGATTCGCTGTGGCGACCCCTGAAAGTGAGCAGCCGAAAGTAAAAGAAGATTTACTGCGGGGCTTAGGTAAGCTTGTTTGTATGTCATTATGAAAGTATGAGTACTAGCAGAATGCCAAGGGAGATAAAAAATTGTTGTCCAATTGTCTCCTTTAAGCCACCAGCTGCAGACTATTGTAAGTTTGAAAATGTCCCAAAGGCTACATCACAAGGCCTGGGTTTTAATTTATATTCATTACAGGAAACATCAAAGAGACTCAAATCCATTTGCTGGTTTCTCCAGTCTTAACTTAACTCACTGCATAAATTTGCCTGGATACTCTGTGAAAGGTCAACTGCAAAAAGTGTATAGTACTAGATCTGTGTACAGTACCATGTGAAAATTAGCACTAGCATCATTCTGTTCACAGAAAACAAAGCTGATGATTATGTGCATTTGTCTCTGGGGTGGGATTCAAAATGGTGGAAAATCCATTGACATAAACTGATGTCTTTGAAGTCATCTGTGCATTAACTTCCACATCAGTCAAAACTGCAGGGTATCAGAGGATGTTTTTTAAAGTTTCAGTTCTGACTTGTAATCCCCCCCACCAACAACATGCCAATCACTATAATTGGCAGTGGAAATGCTTGAACACTGTGTTAAGATGTGTCATTTCCCTGAGTTTCATAAAAACTCCAGGGAAGGGTATCTGGGATATTGCATGTGACGAATTAATAAACAAATGGATGAACAGGCAGATCCATTACTGTCATTTAATTTAGAATTCAGAAAGGTCAAATAGGGGCAGGAGCTGAGGGCTAAATACATTTCAGAAAGGACTACTTTCATCAAAGACTTTTATCTGACCTGCATTAAGTTATATATATTAAGTTATATTTGGCGGTATGGCTCTGTTCTGGGACCTCCCTGCCCTTCCACGTGCCTACTCGGACAGCCATGAGACAGGGAGAGCACACCTCCCTGCCCTTCCATGTGCAAGCGATGACTGAACGCTAGCAAGGCTGACAAGACGGCGCTATCCTCCAGGTCAGTAGAGGTGTCTGCTGAAGCTTGGACTTGTACTCTTTTGGACGGTGGAGCGGGGGCCGGAGCTGTGATTTTCCTGGGGACAGAAGAGTTGGAAAGATCTCCTAGTGGGGGTTCGGAACGATGTTTTCCTCATACCATGCGAAAGCTCTTCATGAGAGGCTCCACTGGAGCCGTGATATTGTTTTGGAATAAGGCTGTCGGGAGCCTCGTACTGCCATTCACTAAAGCTGGGAGCATTTGAATTTGTCCTGTCAGACGTGAGCTCCGGGCGGATGGAATGGCACTCTGTCGCAGATGGCTTCCTCTGGTTCGGATCGCTGATGCTGAGAATCCATGATGCAGTCAGTCTGCCATGGATCCTCATCGTGGATGGGGATCTACATAACGGGCAGCAGAGTTAAAGCGCGTTCGTTCTCATGTGAGGGAGTTGCAAGTGGCTTGCAGAGGAAGCAGCAAGGGTAGGCAGGCTAAAGCCACTTAAATAATGCGCCTTGTATGAGATATGCAAAGAGGGGAATCATCTGAGCCATCAGCTGATGTGGGTGGGCTTGAAATGGCTGCTGTCAGCTGATGTAGCTGGGATTGTGAGCTGAGCTTGACTTTGTAGCCTGCCTGAACTAACACTATGCTCAAAGCTGTATTCCAACTTATATCGTGCAGAGACGGTGTGTCATTTTATGCACGAATGTCATAAAGAAACAAATGTCAAGTGAGTAGACAAAGTCTGTGTAGGGTGGATGGATAAGTCAAACAAACACAGGACTTTCACCCAGGATACTGCTCTTTGTGTCCCTTGTGAAACCAATAGTCAATGTTGACTTATTTTAACTTGAGTATGTAAGTTAACTTAAAGGTAACATATTTAAATTAAATCACGTACATAATGTAACTTAACGTACTTAACTAACTTATTTTAATCCAAACCATGATCTTCTCCTAAACCTAACCAAACCGTGACCGTTTCACAACGTTTACCAAGTGTTTATTACTGTTACCATGATGACAAAGTTCACCTGACTATTGTTGCCATGATGACGAGGGTCACCTGACTTTTTCCATTCCTGCACATCCAAAACTCATAAAATGTGCCATCTCTATTGCGAGTAAATGACACGCTTAAAATGCATTGACATGACGCGATTGACAAGCTTAAAATGCATTGACATGATGTGAGTGACATGTCCTTAAAAGTAGCATGCTATTTATACATCATCCCATGATATCACATTGGTGGGGGCATGTGGGTGGGGAACAGGGAGTGCAGGGCAGGCTGTGTGTCCAGCGTGTATGCATGTAAGTCGTGGAATGATGGGGCGTCAATATGCAGGTTACATTATCACAGTGTAACCAGAGTAGACAAGCCAAAGAGACAAACCTCGGACAATTCCAAAACAGCAGCAATGAAAAATGTCAATTTCAAAGTGAAAATGCCAACAAAAGAATCAGCCAACACTAACGTACGTTGTCACTAGTGGAAACAAATTTCCAGACTGAGGCAGCTGTTGATCACTTGAGGCCCCTACATGCCAGTTAAAAGTTATAGCGCCAATTCATAACATAAATCATCTCACTGCACTTTTCATATAGAGCCGATCTAGACTGTACTCTTTATAATAATATTTACAGAGACCCAACATTTCCCATCATAGGGAAGCACTTGGCAACAGAGGCAAGGAAAAACTCCCTTTTAACAGGAAGAAACCTTGAGCAAACCAAGGCTCTGGGTGGGCGGCCATCTGCCTTGACTGGTTGGCTTGAAAAAGAAAAAGAAAAAGAAAAGAAAAAGAAAAAGAGAGGAGTCAGGGGTCAGCAGTATAAAACAGAGCAGTCAATGAAATAGGTTTTTCAAAAATTGTGAATCAATGCAACCACGACAATGACATGACTGAGGCAGTTTGTTGACTTTATGACGCTTCCGTACTTGTGCTACTGTTACACAACATTTTAGCATTTATCATTATCTTGAAATTTCCACTTGTGGCCACTGTTCAGAAGAGTTTGGTAGACGCTTTATACTTTTTTTTTTTCGTTTTTCGAGATGTTCCTGGAGCTGTATGGACACCCTCCACAATTTCTAATTCCTTTGTACTCTACATACTTTGTGGGGGAAAGGAAACGCTACACTCAAAATCTGACTAATTTATTCAATAAATGTAAGTTGACCGCTGTCCAAGGTGCTGATTCTGGAGCTGTCTTGGGTGTTCCTCAATATTTGTGTTGGCAGGCCACAATCCCACTAGTGGGGAGGGATGGCCAATAGGTTGCCTTGAATGATTAGCATTATCATATTCCCTCACCTGTTATGCTCACTGTATATCTCTTATTGATCCAGATCCTGGTTGCTGAGACTTGGAGATGCCACACCATTGGCCTTTGTTACAGTCAGTCCTGTTGCATTTAGGAAGGTGACGTAGTTAGTATACGTTTGGTTGCCTAATATCTGCGGAAAGTTTAGTTATTTATTTATGCCTATTCCGGCAGGAGGCCCTTGTTCTGTTTTCTTCTACTTCTGATGTCATAATCAGCCTTTATCGCACTACTGCAAACAATGATGGACTGTGCAGAACAGATCGCAAAGTTTTAACTGTTTCTGGCATTGTTTAACCTTCGCATTTTGCCGTTATTAGTAGATAGTGAGAGTGTACAGCCAGGAAACAGCCAGGAGCGACAGAGGGCCACAACATTCCCCACCCAACTGGGGACGTTGCGGTTAAACACAAGGCTCACAACCCACCTACTGTTGGTTGCATGCTCTCAAACTTTCACTCCAAACAAGAGTTATGTATGTACTGTAACTAAAATTTTGGATAACAAAAATTTGGATTTTCAGTCTCTGGCAGTCAGACACTGCGAGAGTAGATTTTTCTTTACATGTTTCTTTGATAGGAAGGCATTGCCCACATCAGAGTGAACCTATATTGTATTTTACCTTTGGAGTGTGTACAAGGCAACCACCAATTTTTCACAGATTTGGTGTTTGGTTTAGAGGACAGAAAAGGACAAAAATACTTGATTTTCTCTGGAAAAGGGAAAAGCACATTGCAAAGAAATGTACGTTTCTAAGTTCAGACGTGACAGAAAGGGAGGAATATTCAAATTAGATATTCATATTCAGGCGAACACACAATATTAGGACAGAGTTGCTTATTGGTGATAGTTTCACTTTCATTAAAGGTCACTATTCTATCCACCACACATTTCAAAAAGGCAGTGATCCACTCCTGCTACTGCTGTGAAAGAGTTATATTAAATTGACCCAGAGGACAGTGAGCCTTTCGTGTGTTAATAACAACTCAGAGAAAAAAATGCCAAAACCTCAGTGAGAGATACAAATGAATACACATGTTTATAAGTCAGTAAATTAGTTTATGTCCTTAGAAGGGCAAGGGGCATTTATGGGAAGTTACATCAAAAGTGTATATAACTGAATATACCCCCAACTAAAGGTCAGAGAGGATATCGGAACAGTGGCAGAATTAGACCCATTCCGTTCTCATGCAAAATGCAGAAATGCCACTTTAAAGCCTCGTGATGATGGTTTCAGCTGTCAGCAGAAAGGCTTTAAATGAGCCTGCGAGCAACAGGCTCCATCTTTAATGCACTGGCTATTAATGGAGTGTAGGGTGTGGTGCGGCGGGAAGCCAGTAATAATCAATTTCCTGCTGCTGTAATCATAGTTCTCTGTAAGTTAATTAGCATCTGTTAAGTGTTATGGAGAGGCGTCTGCAGAGAGGGAGAGGTGGTTAAAAGCAGTGTGGGGAGCGTGACAGAGGCTGGGACTGTGGACTTGTGTCAGGGCTATTAGATGAAGGCTAACATGAGTCGTTGTGTTATGGAACTAATGGTGCATCTGATGCATGCAACTGTGATGGACTGTGTTACCACCCTCACCCCACCCCCAGTCATCTTATCTGTCTTATCACCCTCCTTTAGATACTGTCCAATAATACAGAGAGCCCTCTAAAGTATAAAATCTTATCTGCAAAGGATGAACACCACACATTCTCCATTACAAGTGATCTTTATTCAGTTGGAGTATATTAAAAACACCAGAGGAGCAGGAAACTTCAACATGATACAGACCGAAGACAACAAAAGAGGCACAAAGTGATTACTAATTTGCTGATGTCACACCGCCTGACTGGAGGTGGTCTAATGCAGACAACCAATCACATTCTAAAACAGTCTAAGAGGCATCAAAAAGGGAGACAAGCAAAGTGATTATCGATTGGCTGGTTAAACAACCAAATTACATCGGCAGTTCCTTTTAATGGAAAAAGAAGGAAGCCCATACGTTTTGTTCTATTGGAGCTTTTTTGTTGTTGCTTGCACTCTGTTGCTGACTTTTATTCAATGTCTAGGATGGGAAGGGGTGATCTGGCCTTAAATAAGGGTGTCTTTTTTTGATAACAATATTCATGACAATATTATACATTTTGACAAATATTATTAATAATATTTATACTAATGAATCATTGTATTATTTAAAAATGTATATTATTATTATGAAGTATTTATAATTAATTTATATTACTCATAAAGTAACTTGCCAATGATTAGGCAAGACTGTGCCAGTGTTGTTTCTCTGTTTGGTTGTAACCATTACACATGATTTCTTGGCTCTCGTTATACCCCTCTGGAAGCTTCTGTGTGAGATGGTGAAATAAGTTTGTTGTGTTGCCACCTTTTGTTGTTGCCATCTTCTTACACTGTTTACTCTACATATTACATTGGTTTGTTGTAGATCTAACCTTTTATAACCAAACCAATGCCACACTACCGAACTTAAGGCCTTCTGTGGAACTAACTTCTCCATAGTGGAGCCTTTAGTAATGTTACTTTCACTTTCAGCCATGCTTGTTGCCACTGTGCGTTGTCATAACTGATGAATAAATGTATCACCATTGCACAATATCACTAATATGATATGGCATATTAATGGTGTCCCAACATAGTGTTATACTAAAGAGAGAATACAAAGAGGTTAAAAAAAAGAAAATGAAAATAGGTCCTGTTACAACCTTTTTCACAATATTGTGACTTTTTATTATGTCACAGCAGGAAAAGCACAGGTGTAATTAATGAACCATAGCGTTAGTTGAAGCAGAGCACTGAGGTTGCACTTGTGTTGGCTGATTGGCACCAGCTGTTTGCAGTATGCTTTACAATGATTGGCTTATTTACAGCTGTATGGCTTCCAATCATATACATGCAGGTAAACAGCACGAACATAATAACCTGACACTTAGCACTATTACTTTGATGATCACGCTCATCAGCGATAGGACATGTTAAACTATCGTACAAGAGGCTTAAAATTATAGTATTTTGAGGAACATTATCGTACACAAATCAAAACCAGGAGAACGAAAATGCGAACATGTGTAATTCTGTGTAAATGCGTAAATCATCAGTCTGACCGTTTTGTAATAGCCTCATATTACAAAATTAAATGACAACACGTTTAGCTAATTATCTTCTCTCGTGCAAACTCTCGTCAGCATCGAGCGGAGGATCCTGGAAAACGATGGCTGTGCCGACTGCGTCATGATGAACATAGCCTAGACGATGCATGATTCGCTCGAAACAGGGCACGTGAGAAAACATGCGTAAACACAATAAATACAGACATAGGATCAAGATATTGCTATAATTCTGAATTTGAATGAGACAGCGTAGACTAAAACGAACTAATTGTAAGCATCACAAAATGGTTAGATTATTGTACACTATGGCACTTTTGGCATTATGATCGTACATCGTGCAGAGGGTGAAATTATCGTACAAATATGTTAATTATTGTATATCTGGCAACACTGACGCTCATGCCAGAGATGTTTCTCTTCACCCCCCCAAACTTCTTCTTATGTGTTATTTGGTGTTGTTGATTAAACTAAGATTTAATGTTCATGTATGTGTTTATTATGGGACTATAAATGGTCAATTCCTTAATGTAAGTGTCTCTGACATTAAATTACATTAATAATGACTGCATTGCATTCAGGTGTGCCAGATGTAGGGCCCTGCTATTGTGCATGCTGGAATGGGACACTTAATGGAATGGATCTATCATTAATGTTAATAGTTACACCTCTGCTTTTCCTGTTATGATTTTTCATGATGTTCCTGTTATGTCAAAATGTCTGCCGTGAAAAAGGGTTGTGGATGCTGTTGTAGCAGAGTTAATGATTCCACATGCCATCACTTGCCCTTATCACTGTTTATTTCATGTATTTTTAGTCACTGGTTTATTTTGCTCTAATGTTGTTTACAATTTTATTTATTATTATTTATAATGTATTTCATTAGTTTCTCACTGGGACTGGTCTGTTGTGTGTAATATGTGCGCCCTCTGTAGCACCCTTGCAGATTTGAGGGGTGTTCTCTGAAATCCGTTACCAGTTCGCTGTGTCCTGCACCTTTGGTATGCTGATTTGTTAAAATATTTTGGGAGTTTTTTTGAGTGGGTAAAAGTGTGTTTTGTACATGTTATCAGGGACGCAAACTCATCAGGGGCATCCCCCCACCCACCATGGGAAGAAATGGGGTTTCACAACCACTACAACTAAAAGAAAAACTGTCACAAGGAAATTTCAATTCAGCTTCAGTTGTTTTCAGTGAGCTTGGCATTTTCCTCCTTCTGAAGCGACATAATTGGGCTACTGTAACTAGCTTTCCATTTAACTACATCATGAGTTAGGTCCATTTTTGCTAGGTTAATTGTTTACACCATTGTCCCATGAATTCAGTCTCATTTTCCAAAACAAATCCAAAAGCAAATTGTTTAATTACATAGTGGTTATGTTATCTTAGCATAGAGAAAATGGAGCCATCAGGAGCAAACGTTAAGTTGGCGCTTTGGCTCAACTTGTGTTGAAATCCCCGGCAAAATGGTAACGTTAGTAAAGTTAAATAAGTAGTCCCAAAGCGTTAGACAAATGGAATTTTGAATAACAAGTACGGTAGCTAACATTAGACTCCATGGAAATAACGTTTCATTACATCCAAATTCTGATGGCTAGCAATCGCCAAATGAAAACAAACTCAAGCTTATCAGGCTAATTTACAGCCAAGTTTGGCATATCAACATAAAGGCCAATTAAGGTTATCATAACGCTATTGTAAGAGATTCCTAAGGCAAAAACTGACCTCCCAGAGACAGCCCTCTTCAGTCTTCACTCTTCTTAGGTGCGTTGCACGTGCCAAACAAAGAAGCCAGGAGCTTTTTATTTTAAAACTCAGAAGACCTGATTCCCCCCCACCCCCCCAATTTCAAGGGAGGGAGGGAGCTAGCAGAATTTTGGTGTGCAGTTACAGTTTAAAAGCAAATCTTGCTTCAAACTGAATAAATGCTCATAGAGTATATTTTAAACACAACACTGCAGTGCAAGTAATAAAGTGATCTAAGGAAAGGAGGGATTCATGCAAATGGACCCCATATTCATTACAGTACATTTAAACAGTTTCTAATATTCCTAAGGACCAGCTAAGGAAGCTTTTTTTTCGTTAATTCAACATTTATTTATCCACAGAATGTTGCTCTTTTTCAGCACAGCCATGCTTCACATTCATACACTTGGGTTTGCTATTTCAGTGCCCTGCTCAAGGAGACTACAGCGGTAGTGAAGAGAGGGGAAAACATTTACATTTCCAAGGCACATTTTTTCATTAGCCTCTCTAACCATTTGGCCAGTTGTTTTGACTCCAACTAAAATCTGCCCTCCATGGCACAATTGTCCTCCCCTGGTGTGGAAAGATCATTCAACTCACCGTCTACACATGCCGGCCTCGCCCTGGTGGTCCCGGCGATCTGGCCTCTCCGGCAGGCACAGCGGGCCGTCTGCCTAGCAATGGTCCGTCTGGGAACGCTGCTGTCTCTGTTGAGCATCACTATCTCGCAGGTTCCCACCGCCAACTGGCCTGCCAAACACAGCAGCGAGGAACATCAGAGTACATCACATTAACATAATGAGACTGTAATGAACATATTACAGAGGAGCAACTGGTGTTCACTGCGCTTTTTTTTTGGGTCTGTGTAGCACTGAACAGTTTAATACTCTTATTTAAAGTCTCACATAGAAAACTGAGAAATGGATTTCAATGCTTTAAAAGCAGCACTATAGAATGCGTCTTTGGTTTTAATACGGTATGGCTAATTGCTCAGTTGATAAAGAGCGTCTAATAGTGATCATGTGCAAAACATAAAATCTGTTAAAAAGGACGCATATTCTATTTCGCTAGTCATAACTGCAAGTTAACAAAATCCAAGACTTTGGGTTATGACAAATACTTGCAAAACTAATGACATTCCCATCAGCCTCAGCTATATTTTGTGTTTAGTGCTGATTAATGAAAGTGTGCAAAAATAAGTGCGATTTTACATTTGTCCCAGGACACAACAAAATGACATTTTGAAATATTTAAAGTTACATTTTTGGATTTTTTTATTTGACAAATTAATTAGTTATTGAAACATGGACCATGGCAGGGGCTGCTGGGCACTGTGATCCTAAAACAGACCAGTTTTCAAGCTAAGTTAAGCTCTTCAGAAACGGCAAATGGACAAAATGTCTTGAAGTGATGATTGCCTTGCTCAGAAATCGCTGTGGTGTGTGTGAGAGAGAGTGTGGGTGCTATTCTTACACTTCTATCCAAGCACAGAGAATTACTTCAGAGTTCTCCAGCCATTACAAATTGATGGATGACTCCCTCCTTTCAAATTTGTCAGAATGAGATCTTTAAATTAATTACACAAACTGGAGAAACCTACAATTCACAAGGGTGTTTCAGCTACAAATGGAGTGCTTGGGAGGGGGAAAAAATATTATTAAATAAATGTTCTTCCTCATCTTGACTTTTTCATGTCATGGGAGTTAAAAGAGTTAATAAAACACTTTTTAAACTTTTCAGTCAACTTTTTACTTGGCAAATTGCATGATGAAATGAACACGATTCCAATTTGAATCATGTTCATTTGAAATATTGAGTGAGTTTGGATGAATTTATTTAAGATTTTGTAACAGCAAGAGATGAATTTCTAGCAGCTGCTCAGCATTCAAACATACAGCGCACCTGTGTCAAACTATTGTCAAGATGAAGAGCTTTGTGCCCACAATTGCAACTGTAGCTCATGCATGGCTCTGATGATAATTTCTGATGAGTCACACTGAAAACTTTCCAACAGTCATGGGTAAACAAAAGAGCTGTGACAATGATGTTTTCAATGTTTAGATATATTAAATGAACCCTCTGCGTGGCCTTTTGTAGCTAATAGTTTGATTGAATACTTGATGTTGAGGCAGCAGTTTTGTTTGGGTAAATTATTTCAAAACCTGAGGGAACATATTTAATTGTCTTTTATTTAGACCTTCCTGGTGCGTTTGAGAGGAAATATTAAATGTTAATAGTCTTGTTTTTTTATAGATAAACAAGCTTTAATCTAAGTAAATCGCTTGAGGGTTTCTGCTGCTTTCAAAAACACATTTGGAAGAACAAATGTTTCAATATATGTAGATGACACATTTTCCTTTGTCATTCAAACTCAAACGGAGGTTTGTTGTAGCTCCAAATGACAACTAAAAAAACGAATCAATAACCTGCTGTACTGCAGCTGAACAATGCTATAATATGTGTGACTACATGAAATCGGACTCAGCTGGAACTCAGCACATTTCTTAATAAGTGTAATAGAAATGCATGTGAAGTTAAAGAAATATATTAACTTTTTTGCTTTAGGTTGAACATTAAAGCTCAGAAAAAGTTGGGGAAACTTACTTCACCTTTGTAATGATCTGGAAAAGGTAGCATAGTTTCTTTCGTCTTTTCTTTATTGAATGGAAAGGTGCCAGTTAAAGCCATTCAGGCTGACACTGAAATAAAATCAGCTCAGCAAAGGTAGATTAGAGAAGAGTCTGTGCTGCAGTTCCTGTAAGGTCAATCCCTGGCATTCACCAACCATCACTCCTTTATACTAGAGCTTCCCAGAACCATCAAAGGTTCATTAAGTGAGACGCTAACTGCACTATAGCATGAAATGACTGTAATAATGGCAAAGGTTGAAAGGGTTGTTGATCAACACAAATGACTCATAAAATTACCTCAGCAGGTGCTGAGACTTCCAGGTTTCAGAAGCTACTACGTTTCAGAGCAAGACATCTTGGAAATATTCCAGATGATGATTCCTACTAATTATAGTGACCCTGTGACTATTCTTTTAGGACATCATAGGGTCAAAATGTCTCCTGGCCATGGCCGGATTAACCCACTAGGGGGCCCCGGAGCAAAAATGTACTTTGGGTCCCAATGTCCACCAAACCGATTATTCCAACTCTGCCAATGTAACATAACATAACAAGCGCCCATCAGCTGCAGTGCATTGCAGGTTAAACCCAAATGTATTGCTTTTCAGTTAGTTTGTGGCAATTTGATTAAAGACAAAATAATAAGTTATATCCCATTTGTTTAATTCATACATCCTATATTGTAAAACTGACCAATTCACCATTTTACAGGGAGTTACGTGCTGGACAATTTTTTGGCTCTGAGCAGAGCCTGGCCAAGACATTTAATGGTCAGATAAGAGTGATATCAGTTTTCTCATCTAAACTAGCCATATTTCCCAAAATGTCAAACTATTCCTTAAAAGATCCTTATCGTTTTAGCTGATATTGTACTTTAGATGTGGGTGTGTCCTTAAAAAAAAAATCAATTAATCAAATGACCATGAATCAAGTGACACCACTTTCGGGCACTGCTGCCTGCTTTGCCTAGTTGGTAATCCAGCCTTGTTCCATGTCAAGCTATAAAATGGCTGCATTACCACAAACTTTGCTGTCTAAATTCACGGTCTTCAGAGAATGGATCCCACTAATTTTTGTAACCTAGTGAAAAGGTCACTGGATTTAGCGTCATTTTTAGGCCAAATTTCGCCTTGGTCAACACATTCGCCCCTAACAAGCTGTCTTGAAGACTAATGGCTGAACGTCATGGTCCCCAAAGGATGGACCCTAATGTTGTTAATGAATCCCTGACCTTTCCTCTAGCACCACAATCAGGTCAAATCTTCCATTTGCGCACAAGTACTCAATCAAATCAAATGATCAGAATGGCATGAAACACCTTCATGTTCTCCAGAAGATGAATCCTTTGATTTTCAGCACTCCATGAGCTTTCCTCCAGCTCCACCACTTCAACATTGCAGCCTCTAGGGCCTGGTACCCAGGCTTAAGACTTTTGTTACAGTATTTTCCCCTGTCAGTAACCATACTCGAAACCAAATTTTTGCAGGCTAATGGGACAAATCTGCATCTCAGTAAATGGATTATTGGATGGGTTGTTGGTCTCAGTGGCACTTTGTGATTTAGGCTGATAAGATTGGTGTATTTTTACATAAAATTAATACCTAAACCAGTCTTGGGAGTCATAAAACACAATCACCTCTACAAAGAAGTGCCATGCACATTTTATTTCATAGCATCAGCTGTGCTGCCCAACTTCCCCCACCCACTGCCCACCCCCACCACCACTCAGCCCACCCTCCACTCTCTTTTTGCTGAGGCGAGTCCCTGTATAGTTGGTGGCTGCTTGGAGGACAGAGCTGCCATCAGATATCAGTGCTCTCTGCCATGTTTCAACACTGAACAGATGAATGGGCTTCATGCAATAAGCCTGAAGGAGGAGAATAGTAAGGCGAAGGGGGGAGATGAAGTGGGGAGTTGCGTGGGTGGGTTGGGGAGTGCTTTGTAAAGTACCCTAAGCCATGGCCAGCACTCCATCATACATACAGGAGTTAATTCATGTGACAGGGGGTTTCTGTCACTCAGTTGCGTGAAGACACTTGGCCTCGTCTCTATTTCACATGATGAAATACGCATACGGCTGCAGCGGCAAGAAGCGTGCCGGGTGAAGGATGGCACCACATTGCTGTCCAGGCTCTGGATCCTGTCAGAAATGACATCTAGAGGGCTACAGGAAGCCGATACAGAGTACAGAGATTGGCTCTAAGCACTCACTGGCAGCCTGATGACCTTATCACTGAATCACAACACTATAACAAGTACAAAGTGGCAGCGCATGCATGCACAGGGGTTCAAAAACACACAGCTTAGAGCGAAGACGTGATTCTGTGCTCTACATATCAGCACTTTGATCAGACACACTGCATATCACCAAAACACAGGAGCACAAATATCTTAATATCTCTGCCTGAAAAAAAGCTGCCAGGAGTCCACACTTGCTTTCACAATGTTCCCCTGATTCAATGTGCGTCATTGCAGGATTGAGAACTGGTGGGCATGATGAGGTTATTAAACTCTAGATACATTACAATGGCTGACCCTGGCAACATACAGTGAATATAGAAAACCTCTAATTATTCCCGTTAACATCGCAATCTATTCCAACTATTTACTATTCCTTATTTAGACAGATGTGCTTATCAATAAAACCTTTACTTCATTCTAGCTTATCTTTTTTTCTTGTTTTTCGCTTTAATTAAGACTGTGCAGATACATAAGTAGTTAGTCCTAACTGATAAAATACCTTTATCAGATTTAACAGGCGAACACATCAGACACTGCAGCTCTGCACTGCTCCCATACAACTGAAACCAGATTGGGAGCTGTGAGAAAGGCTCTGATTCTCCTCAGGGAATTTGCCATAAAATTATATGAAAGGCTGCACTGAATGAACTATGACAAGGATTCCATTTCCATATTAAAACAATCTTCCTTTATAGATTGTAATTACATGCGGGCTGCTAAAGATGGAAGTAAGGTTTAACAATGTTTTATTGCAAAGGGCGCCTCTGCAAACTACAATTTCGAACCATATTTATTAAAAATTCCACTTCTTGTAAAGCTAGATCAGTTAATGATTCATGACGATATGTATTGTATTTGGTATATTTCCCCATAAAGGCACAGCTACAGCGCAGAACCGTTCTGTGCTGGCTTGGCTTAAACTTCCTGGCATTGAATCTAACCGGTTTTCCCTGAGAGAGCCAATCAGACTCTAATCACTACACTGGCATACAATAATAAGTCTGAGTGATTATCTTCATTCCATTGTATGCTCATGTCTTGATAGAAGTGCCATTCTCAAGGATGAAAATGGGGCTGCCAACAAAGCGCCAGTTTAGAGAGCATGACAATCATATTTACATGCATCAAATCAGATATGAATTCCACTGATCTTTTCTGAAGATTTAAGAAATCGTGTGAGATGTTATGAATATTAATGTCACAGGTAATCAGTCAAAATTGATTTGGAGTGGCTGCAGTTATCAAATTTTAAAACGTAATGAGCACTCACTAAACCCCCACAAATCTTAAATCCATAGAGCTGACTCATACTGATGTGTGCTTTTCTCTTCGAAAGCCTGTTAAGGGCTGCAACTAATAATTCTTATCATTATCAATTTATGGAAAAACTGAACTATTCAAATGGACTGCTTTTATATAGTGCTTTTCAACCTGAGAAGGACAAAGGGCTTCGCAAAGCCTCTCATTCAGACACACACCAGCACAATCAATACTGATCGTGGTGGAGATGCCATGCAAGGTGCAATTCGGGGGTCAGTGCGTTGCTCAAAGACAATTTGAAATGTGGACAGGAGGAGCCAAAATTGAACCTCAAACCCTACATCATGTAAATCCTCCCAATTGCCAAGCTGAAACCGGAGAATGGGCCTCCAGTAGTACAAAAGGATTTTTTTCTTATGTGGCACAAGGGATTTAATAGAACTTGTTGCATGTGGTTCAGGCCTATTGTACGAGTCATGTACAGATAATCTTCCTTTCTCCACAGGGGTGATAACCACGTTTGACTTAAACATTGTAGTGCCTTAATCGGAATGAAGCTGGAATTTAAATATGTCACCGAAACAAACTTGGGTGGAAGTTATGTGAATGAAACTTGCCCACAAATAGAACAGAACACGTAGCCGTGTAAAGCAATTATTAGGTGTTGAAAAAGTTAATGTTGCAAATGTGCGCCTACTCATTACAGGTAGTGTTTATCTCTTACATGCAAACTTCGCAGAATAAAAGTGAGAGAGGTTTAGGATGAGAATTAGGGCTGCAACTAACAACAATTTTTACTATCAGGAGACTAATCGTTTTTAAAGACTAATCGTTTGGTCTTTAAAATGTGGAAAAGGAAAAACTAAGGAAATTGTGAAAAATGCCCATCACTGTTTCCTCAAGCCAAAGGTGATGACATCGAATAGCTTGTTTTGTCCCAACACCCAAAACCCCAAAAATATTCAGTTTCCTAGCAGATATGACAAAGAAAAGCAGCAAATATTCACAATTAGGAAGCTGCAAGTAGAGAATGTTCGGCATTTTTGCATGAAAAATTTGTTTAACAATTAATCAGTTATAAGAATTGCTCCACATTATTTTAATGTCGACCAACTAATCAACTAATTATTTCAGCCCTAATAAGAATACAAAAGTGTTCTTGCATGAGGCACATTGTTGGACTGGATTTTTTGCTTGATGACTTAAACAATGAATCCATTATCAAAATGATTCATCCTTAATTGTCCGACAATCAACTGACCGATTCAAAGTATCTCAGTCCCACTTATGACATATTAGTTCACCTATAGGTAAGTCACCACAAACTTTGACATAGTACTGTTAGTCAGTGTTACATTAGTTAAAAAGGAGGCTAATCAACACAATCCTGCAAATAAAAAGGTATCGTGAATATTTTAGATTCACCCTCCGCTGCTGCTCTGGTTTTGACTGCAATGCTAAGACCTAACACTCCCTTCATGCACGTTTTGATCTCAGAGCTCTATCTGTTATCAACAACTCAGCACGACATCAAACAGCAATCTTATTTGACTGTGCATATGCTAGTCAAGGCAGCCACAGCCAAGTGCATCTTATTACCGTAACACCATTTGACACGTGCAACGCAGTAGGTAGCATGTAATAGGACACCAGGTGAGAGAGGCAGATGTTTGACTGACCCCATGCTATACGCTTCCTGACACCGCCGTGATCTTCTGCTGCTAAACAAGTAGGGCAGCAGAGCAGTGGAGCGAAACATGCGCTTTATATTAATGTGCTTGGTTTAAAGGGAATACCACCGTTTGATTTCACATGCTATTTGAATACTCTACACCAGTCCAATCAATATTTATGCAAGTGAACAACTCTCTGCTGAAGTCGGTGGCCCTGTAATGGTACGTAAGTATGCAATTTAATCTGTAGCTGACAGAAATGAATCAGGAACGATGGTAAAGGAAAGTGCGGGAGCAGCCGGCATGACTTCTGGAGATCAGGGGTACGTTATGCTATTACAGGATGATGCTCATTTATCTGCAAGCAGTAAAATAAGCACTATGTTGGCCCACAGTCAGTCCACCATTTATTGTTCTGAGGAGCAGTTCCAGTTCCCATATCCTGATGACAATACAGGTTGGAGTTTCTGCTCTAAAAAGGTCTTCGTATTAACAAATGTGCACCTGCATTGTATTCAATGTGGGGATTTTTAAGCCGCACCAGGCACGATTTTTATTCAATCCAGAGGACCTAGTGGGGCTGCAGACAAAGAGAAAAAAGCATTTCAATCCCACCAACTGAGATGCCAGAGATGTGCTCTATTTGACCAAATTTAATTCTCATGTCAGGTGTGTACACTTCTCCACCCACAGGGAATGACAAATTGAAACGTCTTGTAGCAGCAGTAGGATGGCACTCCCTCGGGAGAAAGCCGGACTCAACACCGTTAGATTGTTTCCTTTCTCACTGGAAAGCAGGAGAGGCTGTATAGTTTGCTAACGTCACTTTACAGGACTTCGAGGTCTTTGCAGTTCCATTTTTATAGTTACCACTGTCTAAAATTCAGTGCTGCCACTGTGTGACATTGCCAAGGGCTGCTTTAAAATAGAAAATACTCCCTTTACATACATCCTCTGCTAGGACTGACGCTGTAATGTAGGTCTGGGTCTGTGACATGTCTTTTACAGTACACATAATGGAGGTGGCTTCTGATAGATGTCTTTTGCTGTGATGCAGCACAGTCTGGGGTGTAGAGATATTACAATGTAGAGTACACTCAGAATTGGTTGTGGATGAATACAGGCTTGAGGCATCAAGGGTGAATGTGCAATATGCCTTGCTATAGCAAACAGTAGCTCTGCTGAATGTAATGCAGAGAGGGCTACATCAAATTTCACTCACTTAGCCTTCCAGGATGGCCTCCTTGTTTAATGCAAACACAGAGAAAATGATGAGCATTAGAAGCGTATTATGACCCCATAAGTACTGTAAAGTTATGCGTGACTGCGTGTACTGCCGCGTTAATATTCAAACACGGCCCTCTCAGAAAATATGATCATGGCATCAGGCAGAAAATAGAACAGGACACAAGACTGAAGGAACATAACTCAAATCATTTACACCACTCTGCCAATGATGGAGCAGTTTCAAGCCCAGAGCTTTCTGCAGAGAAAATAACAATGCAGAAATACACTGAGCGGTGCACTACACTCAACCTCAAGGGAGGTCCAAGCTGACGGCTAGAAAGAATTCATATTCAGGGAGCTATGAAATATGAGCTTTGTGTACTGCCAAATTGATTTAGCTGTAAAAATTCTTTTCATTTTGTTCCATAAAGATGCTCATACATTTACAGCTCTGCCGCCTATAGAAGCAGGCCTCAATGATTTGCTTAGAATTTACAACCAAGGTCATAATCAAAGCGGGTCCCCCTTTGCATGCTTAATGCCGCCTTGAAGTTGACTGGAATGGAAATCATCCTTTTCACTTCAAAAAGTCGGCAAATCTCTGCTACTCTGATTAGTTTAATGCTTGGATGGATAGGCCCTGCTCCCTGAGTTTAAAAAGAATACCATCCAAAGATTTTTAAACTCATCATTCTGGTACCCCATGAAGACTTGCTGTCTCCCACACAGGAGCTGATTTGTTAAAAATGGAAAAAAGTAACCATGATAGTATCTGGATTAATTTACCAGGATAAAATCTGTCTGGTTGGTAAATAACATTTGGACAGGAAACAAAAGGACACATTGCAGAGTCTACGACGCAAAGAGTGGACTGACTGTGTGAGTCTGTCATCAATGGAGCTCTGTACTGATTGTAAAGCCACAGTGAGTTCACTTCAAAATTTAGTGACACAGAATGTGGACGTAGCTCATAAAATGTGTGCTGTCATTCCCATCGACAGCTTGTACTGCAGAGTAGGATGACAGGACAGATTGTGGTTTCTGCTCCTCAGCTTCAGGACGCTGTTATTTGTGTTCAGAAGCACTGACTGATTTTTCAACAAATCAAAGTGACTAATTATGACATGTGACATGTGCTCTAAAACGCAGCATTGCTGTCTGTTGCACTTATATGACACCAAGTTCAGAATATAGCTCCATAGATTAATTCAAGTAATTTGGTTCATCCAATTTATCTTGGTATATTAAATATATTTGCCATCCCCACACAACTGTTGTTTTGATGAGCAGGAAGTGATGTTCAACATTTCTATTTGCATGAGATAGCTGAGCAGACAAAAAAATAGCACAAAACACCAGAAACTTAAAGATGCATGTTGATTTCTTTTTTTGAAAATGGCTGCCTGTTGCTGCTTGAAAAAAACCCAAAACATTGAGCTAAAAGGGGCTAAAAAGCTCAGTTGAATTTAGGGGAACTGCAGGGATGGGTGATAATTCTCTTTGGGTTCGTCACTACAGGCATTAGTGATTTGATCCAATGTTAATTCAAAAATGATTTATTAGTGGAGCTTTAAACTTCTTCATCAGAAAAATTTTATACTAATGTACAAACTGTTTGATTGACAGCTGATCATTGGTAAATCCAGTGCAGAAACACCACAGCAATGAGTGCTTGGCTTAGCATCAAAGATGCTCAACGATCTTGACGATTGCTACTTCTAAGATGCACAATGGCCTCATCCCATTATTTTAGAAGGAGGGATTTTCATGTTCCCAGTTTAAGTTAAAATGCATTGGCATTTGAATTCCTTGAGCTGAGTTTGAGAAAAGGCCACCTGTCCTTCCAACTCCAACTGACAAATGTTGGTAAACATGCTCCCCCCCCCCCCCCCCCACCCCACCCTTCCTCTTCACACACACCAACTCAAAGGTTTGTGGTTGACAAAGCAGGGAAGAGTTGCCACCGCTCTCTCTGACTGCACCACTGAACCGGAATGTGGTCCAGTGAGGAAATCCAGACATTTCCAAATTTATCGTTGAATAAACCGGCAATGCTGAGAGCGGCTGACAAGGCCATTCATCGTGGTGGATGCTGGCCCAATGGCATGCGCGGACAGGGCTGCTGCACTTTGATTTCCTGTCCTGGCTGCCATGACAGATGAGCTATGGAGAGGGTGGAGGCGACACAGTCTCTCACCACCACAAAGTTTCACCTCTCTGCCCACGAGTTCAACCACAATCGCTGCCGCTTCTGGGGCCCTCCGGGGCCACATGGAGGTGGAGGTGGTAGAGGGCTGGTCATGGAAAGTGATGGGTGCTTTGACGCCATCAGTGGTGAGCCGTAATGAACACTATAACATATACTGTAAACCAAGTATTATACTTCCTGATGAAATGATAAGAACACAGCGGTGATCAGAACTGCGTTTCCAACAGCACTGACTGGTCAAAGCAGCCAGTTTCAAAGGAGGATTTTAGTAGGATTTGAAGATTACAAGTGCGGATTAAAAAATACTCCATGTTTCATTCTTGAAATTCAGCTCAGAGCTGGAAAGAGAAGTGAGCGACATAAAGAGAATGTCAAAGCTCAAATCATATCCAGAGGTATAAACTGTCAGGCCAAACACAAGAGAGTCTATTTATTCTAGGAATATCAAGGGTAGTAAAGTTCACAAGCGATTGATTGAACGATTTTGTACAATGACACGCTAATGACATCATTTTCAAATGAAAGTGAGTCGATAATAAATGGCTAAAGGGAGGGGGAGGGTTGCTGTAACTCCTCAAATAATATGCAGAGGCTTGAGAGACCGCTCAGTGGCAGCAATAAGAGGCCAGCGACAGCAGCATTTTGGAAGAAAACACTGCAAATTAGAGGCAAAGGGAGCACATTTCAGCTCCCTCATTTCGCACAGGCAGTTCATTTTTCACATCAGTGTCTACTTTTGTTCCCGGCAAGCCGCCAAAGACATTGATGTAGGCACTATCCCTCCTCCACAGCAGTAATTATGCTGCTGGCCAATGCTTGATTAAAAGATCTAATCTGTAAACCTAGTGTTCAACATCTCCCAACAAGTTCCAGTGCTTTAAGCCTGTTCTCCGTGCCTTTGACGGCACTGGAATCCGAAATGTTTTGTCGTGGAAAGCAGCCAACGAAGTGCAGGGGAACATCCTTTTGCTTTCCATTCTGTGTCAGGGTGAAGGTGTAATTGCACCAGCGGATGTATTATTCAAGACGAAAGCATGGCGTGGATGGATATAGCCTTAACCTGAGCGAAATGAAATAAAGCTCTGAAGGAAGACGTCGGGCCTTTTACTGTCTGCACCAGGAACTAAAACAGGCAAACTGTGTTGCTTTTTCACCTGAAGCTCAATTTGGGCTTCACTAAATCATCATTCCACAAGGTAGCAAAGAGCCTCCATCTGAATAAGGAAAATGATGAGGTTAGTTTGGCAACAAGCTTACAGCTATTCCAAATACTATTCAAAATTCATAGTTTAAACTTCATATAAGAATATTATTTTGACAATATGGTCACCACAATATATTACAAGCTCCTGGTAATATTATGGTGCTACCATACACAATAACATTTGTTTTAGGTCCAATAATGTCATGTATACGCTGGCAGTTCAGTTTCACACACTCACTTCAGGATTGTTATAGAGAGACCACATCAGATTACAAAATACCATAAGGTGCAACAAGGTCACTATAAATTGATTAGTGATGAGCACAGACACATGACATTTTATTGGACATTATAGGGATTTTTCCTCAGGATCACAGGATCTGACCACACCATGTTCAGCTGCATCCCAATAGGAAGCCCTCAGAGACAATGGTGCTGCTGACCAAGTAATAAATAGCTGTAAGTGTCCTTACCCTCTCTGAGCAGATGGGAGTAGATGAGCCACAGGAGCAGCAGGCAGCAGAGTGACGCACCTCCACCTGCGGAGAGCGTCTTCACTCCAGACTGCATCCCTACACCTAAATTTTAGATTATCCAAACTTTGAACGCTCGTGCCGCTCAGATGTCAAGCAGATCAGCAGAAGAGTGGCTAATCCAGTGGCGTCTCCACAGCCTGTCGTTGGCATCCATTTTGAGGTTATAATAGCAGAGGGACCGATAGTAATCCCCCCCCTTGCTTTTCAAATTCCCTCAGTGAGCCGTATATCCATCCAGGCTGCTCAGTACACGCACACACACACACACACACACACACACACACACACAGACACTGTCACCAGATCTGGCCAAGTTTACGCAGCTGTGGTTTCAGAAGCTGAAATGGCTGTGGCTGGCTTCTGCAAAAATTGGAAGTATGCAGAGGAAGAGGAGTGAGAAGCAAGCAGTCCCCCGCAGTTTTGATCCTCACACGGAGATGCTGATGATGCTGGTAGTGAATTCAGCCGCTCAACATTCCCTTAACGCCGCTGTCACCTCTTTCCCCCCACCCCCCCCTGCGCTCCGCACTGTTGTTGTTATTCCCAACCAACTTCTGCGCCGTGCTCGGCTCTGTGTGGCTCTACGGCGAAACGCGCAAGTTTAACACCAGGCGGACATGACGAGCGTGCCAATCGGCACGGAAACTTGTCCCGGGAACGCGACACTCCAACCGGCTTCTGAAAAACAGCTCAAATCGCAAAATGCGTCACACGTGGCCACACAGGCACAGCGCAGCGCACGCGAAGTGTCACGTCAGTAAAACAAGAGCGCACTCTGCGCGCGTCAATACAGGCAGTGCGGTGAAGTTGGACACAATTGTCACCTGTGTGAGCCTTCGTGGAGGCTCTGGAAAATTGTCCGTGATGTTGCCTTGCACCTCGGGCTCGAGGTAAAAGCTCCCCTCCTCGCCAACTCCAGTGGTGGTTACAGATGAGTGTGTTAACCCAGCCTTAATCTGTCCCGGTCGTCTCCATTTGCATGCAGGCTACGCCGAAGAAGAGGATTTCCCCCCGCCTTCATCCATAGAGGAAAACGCTGCTGCACCCTGAATTGCCTTGAGTTACAATGTTTCCATCTGCTCTCTCTCTCGCTCTCTCTCTCTCTCTCTCTCTCACACACACACACACACACACACACACACACACACACACACACACACACAGTGCCCTAATTCCTTCTGCAAAATAAAAAAAAAACTTTGAGTTCCCAGGCTAACCGGAGATGATGATACTTATTTGTGCACAGTAAGATGTCACATCTCAGCCTGCCCACAGGGAGACACACAGCAGCACCAGATTCCCCCCAAATTCTGAGTTACCTTTCTCCATTTTTTTATCATGGTGGCCCTGAGGACACTTCCCAAAACACCACATTTGTGAAAAGAACATTTCACAAGACACAACCACATTTCAATTAATGGAAAGGGTTGGACACTTCTTGTTTGTGACTGGACAGAAGTCAATTCAGAGTTTTTTTAATGGATGTGTTGAGTCCTGTTGGTGCTAGTATGGATCAGCCGAGGGATGCTCTAAACTAGGTTGTGATTAGCTCAGGGCATGTGTTAAAAGTAACCACAATGGTCAGCTACACAGAAAGTCCTTAAGATGGCTAACTGGCCAATCATTTAGGCCTTGGGCACCTTTGCTGCATGCCCCCCCCCCTTCTTTCCCTGTCTCTCTTCAGCTGTTCCTATAAGGGCAAAAAACAATTCTTAAAAATTATCTTTAAAAGAAAAGAAAAAGCTACGCCATGACAAGTCGATTTCCTGCTACAGCTTCTTCTCTGCAGTGTGTCGTTAGATCTCCTTTGCGCGATTTCCAACCGGAGTTTGTGCTAGATAGGCCCTCCGCATCTCCTGGCCTCATTTCCCCAGCTGCAAACGTGCAAGCGGGTCGGTTGGAAAATGATGTATTGTCCTTATTGTAGGAAGGAATTTTAGTCCCTTTGAAATTTTTGCAATTCTTGTGGGAAGGCATTGGCCGTATGAGGGTTAGGGAATTTACACATTTACGTATTTGTTGAAATATTCCCTTGTGATTTCAATCTCCTCTTCCAGCCTTTCAAACTCAGTTTAAAATTTGTGCAAGGACACTGCTGAGAGCAAGAGTACTTGGGTTCTGTCCAATCACAAACAAGAAGTTGTCCCACTTTTTCCATAATCTGAAATGTCGTTGTGTTTTGACCCTCAGGGCCACCGTACTTTATGCCCTCTTTCATAGGTGGAAAATGCCCTTGAGGGCTGCATGGTCTGAGCACTACAGTTAACATTTAGCACACTGGCATTCTGGGAAAATGTGTGAGGTCTGTTGCTTCAGAGGGCTGGCAGTATGGCATGTGCAGTGTCCCAGTGTTCTTTAAAGCGGAAGTTAGGTTATTATATACTGCGTAATATCACATCAAGTCTCAAGTGTGCACACATATGGGGGACTTCCTTCCCCAAATGTGTGTGTATGTGTGAGCTAAAGCCCTACATATGCCAGTCTATCTTCTCAAAGAGCACCATTTAAGACTCCCTTGTCACTCAAGGACCATTACCATAACTCACCTCCATCACACACACACACACACACACACACACACCAAATTCCATGATCACTGAATGTGCACTTTATTAGCAGATGGAGAAGTTCCCCCTGTGTGCTGCTGTGCTATCAGCCTTTCACTAAATGGCTTTTATGATGACGTATTGGCCCGGGCCAAGGCCTGTCACATCATGGCTGTAATATATGAAAAATGACTGGGCCTCTGCAAGACTATGCATTTGTTGGGTATAAAAGGGATACTTTGCCAATTTTCCACCTTCCCACCACATCAGGGCGTCTTGTCTTTAAACCTGCGGTTGTTTTCTGCATCACTGTAACCAGCTGCAGCAGCTTACTTTACTAGGCCTATGGTGGACGAACTACAGGGACAGTTCGGCTGCTGAGATGAGGTTTGTTTTCTTCTCTCGTCTAAAACTTGGCTCAGCCAGCTATCAGAGTTAAGAACCACGTTTCAGTTTGTCAGAGTGACGTCCCAGCAGGGGTTGCTGTGTAATTAATCTTAATAAATCACTGTGACTGACAGGGTTGTAACAATTCTGCCAGTTCATTTTCTACCCATCATATTTATTTTCATGTTTACCAATAACATACAGATTTATTTTTAATTGCATTTGGGCATGTGTGGATTGTAATAATAGTAATGCCAGTGACACAATGCTGTATGCACTTCCAAAGGGCTGTGCTCGACAACATTTTTTAAAAGATTAAAAATGGTGACTTATTCATGATGGATGATCGTACACACACTTTATAACTGTATACTACATGTCAATATCCTTTACTAAAGATGGAAATGAATGCTGCTGTGGTATTTAGCTGGCATCTTCGATCAGAACAAATATGTCAGTTTGTGTGTCAGTGTGTGTGTGTGTGTGTGTGTGTGTGTGTGTGTGTGTGTGTGTATGTGTATGCCAGTGGTGGAAAATAAAATAGGACAATTAATAAAAGTACATTTGCTCAAGTACTGTAGTTAATTACAATTTTGAGGTACTTAACTTGAGTATTTCCACTTTAAACCTCTACTCTACCTTATTTATATGACAGTTTGAGTTCATATAATATCAAGTTTTTGCACACAAAACATGTTCATCTTATAACAGATGCATGGCAGCTACAACACTAAAATGTTGCCTACTTCAGCAACAGAAATCCAACAATACAACACTTTAACAGGGTCATTCTGCTGCATAATAGTTGAGACCAATTCGATCCAAAATCGGTATGGTGTGCCGATATTGACGTAATTCCCACATCAGATATAGGACCTACGTCACCGATCCACTTTCCGATCCAGATTCCATA
This sequence comes from Coreoperca whiteheadi, assembly GCA_011952105.1. Classification (NCBI taxonomy): domain Eukaryota; kingdom Metazoa; phylum Chordata; class Actinopteri; order Centrarchiformes; family Sinipercidae; genus Coreoperca; species Coreoperca whiteheadi. Next base: position 4,809,813 of record CM022479.1, read on the forward strand.
GATGTTTTATAAATTATGAAGGTATAGTAAGTACAATTTAAGTCTATAGCCTAAATGTTGTAGCACAAACAAATAAAGTATAAATTAGTAGCCTAGCCTAATTAAACACTTCTACAAAGAGATCCAGTAACAATAGTCCCCATATGTTTTTGTCTCCAAGAATTAAGAGTTAAGACATAGGGACGGAGCTTGCGCTGGACCATGAACCTGCCGTAACGTAACACGAGACAGTCTGCAACTGAGTGCTTAGTAACTCAACAAGTCCTTAGTTTGGAGATGCTTTAGTCTCAAACCACAGAAAAGCAAGACAGCAACTTTTAATGTCTGTAAAGCCACCATTCCGAGTGCTGGAAGTTGTGCTGCATCGTAAAATGCTACCACAAAACCAGGAGTTTGTGCTAGCCAACAACCAAAAAGACAACTCTGGGCAGCAGACACTCACTGCTGCATTCCAGAGGCATAGTAAACATCCAGCAGACAACGTGAAGGCTAAAGGGATTACAGAGAAGTTGCTCTATTGAATCATACTTGATGATCATCCACTATCTGTTGTGGGAAATGATTTTGCAGCCTGTTGGAACACTTAGACCTAAGGTATAGTTTGCCATTCAGGATATACATATACATACCAGAGACTGCTTTACCCAAACAAAACAACCAAGGGTCATTACAGTTGGTGGCACAGTTAAAAGATGTTAAATCCATCAGTATTGGCAGACATCCAAATTCAGGGATCGGAACTGAAAAAAAGTGGATCGTGCATCTCTACTGCATAAGGTCGCCATGTTGCACCGCCTTGCTTCTATAGTAACCCGGAATGTACAAACCAAACACCGGCTCTTGATAGGGCCTTTCAGGTGTGTCGAAGGTTTCGCGTAGTAGTTTCTCCTTTAAGCTTAGAACAGGAGGCTTGATGCTAGCTGTGTTCAAGCCCTACACACTGAGCCTTTAAAGTATTTTTGTTATATTGACACTGGATGACACCATGAACCCTTGGAGAATTATCACAGGATGGCGCTTTATAGCATCTTTCCTACCTGGGCTAACTGCCTAGCAGCAAACAGCAGTCACACAAAGTTAGTAACTCGCTGGTGAACATAGTGGAGCATTTAGCAGGTTAAATAACAGATGTTCTTCTTAGGAATTGGTGAAGACCAAAACAGAACGAAAAGGAGAGTGAATATTGGACTTAGAATCATCAGGTGGCCAGAAACACGACTCCAGTTGTTGTTTATGCTGCCCCCAAGTGGCCCAAAGCCAGTTACTGCAGGTGTAAGCAAGATTATGAATGCAGGATTTTAATGAAGTGTTTTTACACTGAGGTATTGCTATTCTACTTAAGCAAAATATATTGGCTTGTGCGCTATGCTCTTTAATTATAGCTTTGTGCAGTATATTGGTCACTTGCATGATTGGCTGCCTGCACAGTTGTTCAGTTCCACCTATCAACATGAAGCTGGACAGAGTAAATTTCATACATAATAAATATTGACTTGCTTGTTCAGTTTAGCAGCTGTGAAGTTCCTTATTAACTCATGTCATGCTATTTTGTCAGTCTGCTTGTTCATAGGAGCATTTGTCATTTCTTTGAAATTTTGGTGAACAAAATCGTATATCCTAGTATATTAGATGTACATAGTAGCTATATATGCGGATATCATGAGACGTCATAACAAATTATTGAAACCAAAGCAAATTTATATGAATCCACTGTTGAGGAAATACCACACAGTTTGGCAGAGGTTCAGGCAGCAGCACTTCCAGCTAGAACAATAAAGTGTGAAGTTTGCTGACATCAGTGCAGGGGGATTTCTCGTGTGAGTGACAGCAAGTGACTGAAAGCCTTAAAAGGTGAATAAAAAACCCACAGAGCAAGCGTTTATGTAACCTGATCACATTTCAATGTATTCATTTGCCGCTTTTGTCCAAGTACAAATCAGGTGGAATCCAAGCCACAGCAAATGGAGGAAAAGCCTCAAAGAATAAGTATCGCAACACTCAGTTATATGTTCCACCTGACACAAGTGCCACAAGGTGGCAGGTGCATGAAGTAACACACAAGTGCATAGTCAATAGGTTTTGTTTTTAAGAGAGAGAGATGTAGAGGGAGGGAGAGAGAGAGAGAGAGAGAGAGAGAGAGAGAGAGGAAGAGCATATTAGGTGAGTACTATAGGTACTCTGGGAAGAGGTAGATCTTCAAGCGATTTTTGAAGATGATGTTGAAGACCTTATGCTACTTGTTTGTATACAACTAGAAAATGTAAACTATATTCGCTGTTGGTTATACAGTATGTGAATGCTAAGCGGAGGTAGCACAGCTTTATAGTAAATGCTAAGTCAGCAGAGCTAAAGTAAAATGATGATGTTCACCATTGTTTCATGTGACACTTCTCAACCACAAACATTTAAAAGTTGTGATTTTGTTTTTACAACAGGAACGGAAAGTAATACTCCACAGAAAATCCATCTTTTGAGTAACAAGCACTCCACCGCCAGTGGGCTTGAAAGGAGGCTCTGAAAAGTCTGTAGCACTCATTTGCTCACTCATTTGTCCATTCTCAAACAATGTATTGTAAGCAAAGGTGGTTGTGTGCAAGAAATGTAAGCTAATCACACTAGCAACAAACAAAAGCAGTATTTAGTCATAGTTTAGCAAAGGTCTTTGGAAAGTCTTGAGTATTTGGAGAGTGCTGGGCATGCATCCAGACAACTGAATGCACTTAAGGGACATTTAGATTTATTTTTTTCTCGCTATGAAAGTGGCTTGTTTGTTGGAATCCACTGTAACTGTTGTTACTAAGCCACTTTACAAGCCTTCAGGAGTCTTAAATACTCAAACCACAGGTTTTTGGTGGAGTATAGTAAAGCAAATGTAAAGAATATTTGAAGGTGTTTTCATAGGCGAATTCTTGCCTTGCATCTTTTGCGCAAATTTGCCTGCTGAAATGTTTGTGCAGCCCTTGGTGATTCACTCCAAACAGCCAATGCACCGTACAGACATTAGGTTTAAGCTATGTAGCAACAGATGCACTGACCATGTTTATGGGTGTGTGACTGTGTTTTTGTGTACAGCTCATCCTTTTAATTGAACTCAGAACTCGAAAGATTTTGAATTTGCACGGATGCGCCATCATATCAGGTGGCAAAATTCATGTGTAATCCTGTATCTCCATTGACTCAGTTTGCAATCACACCTCTAAAATTCACCATGCGTTCTCTCTGAAAACAGTAAGTCAGCCACAGCATGATTGTGAACAAAACTTCTACATGAAACTTTAGAATAAGACTAAAAAAATCAGGATACTTGCTAAAATCCATTAATCAATCAATCAATAAATGTCATGGCTGTCATCTTTTGCAGTGCTCATAGTGTAGCTCCACCGTACAGATAAAGAGCTTCCAACTGTGGTTTCCTTTTCTCAAAACGATCAGAATTTACTAAGAAGGTGAGCCCTCTGGACCCTTGCAGTATTAAACAGGCTTGGCCTGTGGATGGTAGCAGCTGCCGTCAGCTCTGCCTTCTGAAATAACTCTCCATGTTCCACACAGATTTCTGCTTGCTTTTTACAAGTATAACTCCCTTCTCGCTCCTTCCACTGGACAATGTGAGCGACATGACAGTCAGACGGGACATGGACCCCTTTTTCTGCTCCGCTGGACAGTGAGTCGTGTTGACAAGCCGCTGCAGAAAGGCACAGCAGCGTCTGTCCTTTAGAGGCGCAGCAGACCTTGAAAGAACAACACAAACAAATTCGAGTGCAACAGCAAGGTCCCTCACGTAATTACTGAAGATGCAACGTGCTCCTCATAATGATTCAGACTTAAGAGTTTTCCTTCTTTAAAGCTTCTTCCTGTGGATCATCAATGGTTGACTTGAAGAAAGCACCAATCTGCTGCAGCACTGAGGTGTCCGTACATAGTTATGAGACAACCACATGGTTAAATTAACATTGGTTTTTTTCACATAAATAAATGTCTGTTTTGCTAGTCTCATATGCTGATGGCTATAACAGAATGATTCAGAGTAGCCAGTTTGTGAGGGCGTTAACATTTCCTGTTCCAAACACCCAAGGCCAATAATCTTTTCAGCACGCAATAAAAGCCTAATAGGTCTCCATAGATTTGCATATAATAACATTTGCATGCATTAATATATTTATTCTTGCATAATTAATGTGGGAATAAGAATAATGCAAACTGGATCATCAATTATACATGCTCATGTAATGAATCAATGGGATATGATGGTCAAAAACAACATAAACTCATGTAACAGCTGTCCAACAACTGTAGAAACTCTCAGCTCATCAGCAGAACAATGTCACAGTACCCAGTCTATTTGACTGACACACCTGCATAGTTTGACTAACTGGTGATCACTGGGAGCATAAACACGTCAGGAAAGAACACTTAAAGATAGTAAAATCACAAGAATTAGGACTTGAACATGCACAATTAATTCCACAGATTACATTTCAACTCGGCATGACCTATGTTATTGCACACATCTACAAGGCTCAAGCAGAGGCCATACAGGGTTGGGTTTCTTAACTAGTACTTCTGACCTACCAACTTCATATCAGTTGTGGTGATGCTGAAGTCAGCTCAATAGTGCCAAGTCAATAGAAGGCCAATGATTTCCAACACCACACCGTAGTCACTATTAGTGATTTACTGACCTGTTTGCATGTGGAATGGAGCCTCTGAGAACGTTTCAATTACAAGGTGTTTTTCTTGTCTGTCCCCTCTCAGCTGTTTGATTCAAAACACTAACTTGGGAAATTCAATATGGTGCCATGCCCCAAGAAATTCAGCCTATTTTCTGCCCTGTCAAATTCTGAACTGTTGGCACTGATAGTCCAATTAAAAAACAAAGAGCAACCCTGTAGACGAGAAAAGATACAGAGCCCCTTTTTTGTTTTGTTTCCAACAAACAGCCTTCCATTATTGTTGCATCTTATTGTTCTGTAGGAACTGTGGTTCGGAGTGTTTGTTTTTGATTAGGAATGTTTAATGGCCTCTACACATTCAATTATCAGCAGCCTGCTCCGCCAGTCGATAGTCATCCTCACATTAATGGCCCAGAACTGATTACCAAGGACAGAGAGAGAAATGGCTGAAATGTTATTCATTCAAAGAGCTAATTAAATCCTCCTAGGTGGGACTTTCAATCCCACTAGAAACTTTGCCAACATTTTACTAAGCACCACTTATAGTGTGCCTAAAAATAACATTGATCGTGAAAAAACATGCTTCTGGAAATTCCCCGTAGCCACGCCGTCCCAATACTTCTTTGTGCTGCTGATAGTGACAGAGCTGAAAAGTCATGTTATGGCCTCGGTTTTCTGTATATCATTCTAGCTGTACACTTTTAATGTACCTCAGATATATTACCTTTCCCACTGCAGACAAAACCGTCTATGAAGGAACATGGCTCAAACTGTAGCCCTGTGAAGCAAAAGGGGAGAGCAGTCTCTAATGGCTATCGACGCCATGCCCAAACCTTTGTCTGCTCGTTTCTTTTTGTTGAACACAGCATGGAGTTATGTATGCCATAAATGTATTTTCTATCACTTTTTCTGCAGTCAAGGGTGTGCAGCTCCTTTTTCTTTCTCTTGGAATTAATTAAATCGCTGCCAAACAAATGAAGGACCTCCTCTTGATGGAACACTTTCCTCTATAGTCTGGATCAAATGACAGCCTTCACATCCTCATACAGCATATCGTCAGTGCTGAGAGAAACCGTCCAGTTAAAGACTTTCAAAGGCTGAACTAGGCACGCTGCCAATGATCTGTTGTTCCTGTACTGGGCCTCTTGGTTTAGGCTCTCCCACCAGCACTGGGGGGAGAGGATTCACACAGGTACCTGTACGTGCGCAATGTTTTTGTGTCAGAATTAATTCTACCAGAAATGTCAGCAATGACCAGGGATTTTTCTTTTGCGCCTAGTGGCTCCCAACCTCAATTTGCCTCGCTGCCATGACACACCAGCAGCATCAACTATGGCAAGCAATAAAAGGAATTTTTCCCTGGGTCATTTTCCCTCCCCCTTGGACCGCCTCCTCATTTTTCTGTGCTCGTTCATTTTGTCTCCTTCATTTCCCAAAGTCGAAGCTCCTCTGTCCATTGAAACACGTGGAGAGGTATGTAAAGGATGCTGTGGATGTTTTGTTGGATTAATTCGACATAAAGTATTCACAATAGGCTTCATTTATGTGTAGAGCACTTTTCAACCAGGTTACGAAGAGCTTCACATAAGGCAAAAATTGACAATAAATTGGAGCAAAAGGTAAAACGTATAGGTAAATGAAAGACATTAAACTGGACCAGATTATCAAAAAAGCCAAAAAACAGTAAATTCAAACCAAATAAAACATTTAAAAACACAGCCATACCACCCTGTGCATGCCCGATCTCATCTCATCTGATAAGCAAGTAAAGCAACTGCTCGAGTAAAATTATGTAAAAACATTTCTATCGTCCGCAAGCAGCAATTACTGCATAATGGCACATTGCATTTCCTTTCATTTCCCAAGAGTCTCTTGAATCCTCACAGACTTTAATTAACGTCAGCAGTGACATCACTGTTAGTGTGTGAGGGCTCTAAACGCTGTTTGAGGAATGGGACAGCATTTTGTAATATCACATTACCCAGACTGAGGCCTTTTTGTGGATAGTGTGAGGCTGAAATTTCAGACTGTTTGTACTTTCAAGCAGCCTCTCACTGCAGATTTGGCCCGTAAAAAGCAATAGCTATAGCGTGTTCATTGCCGTGGATATGCCACCATACTCAGTTGTAGAGAATTTAAGCATATGGTCAAAGTGCTCAAGCCCCGCTAAAATGTGCCTTCACTTGTGAATTTTAGTCAGTCCGTTTGCCTGCCCTGTATAAACGAGCGCAAGCTGTAGTTGTTCAGGAATTATCAGCAAGTCAGAGTCTTACGAGCATTACTGACATTTGTTATTTATTTTTTCTTACTGAAAATAATCCAGTATTTGAATCATGGCCAATGAGCCACTGTTGAAGTTATTTTGAAAAATGTAAACAAAGTTATTTTCTGCTTTTTTTTTTTTTTTTTCCTTGCTGTACCAAAAACGTACCGAACTGTTACGCAAAAACCGAGGTACATACCTGTGTACCTTTACACTCCTAATGGGCTGAACTAGTGGAAGCACACATCGAGGTCTGTGAGTTCCTAACTGGGATTATTGAAACTGAGCCTACATGTCTGGACTTGCAGACATGCATGTTCCTGGGAAATCCTCAAGCACCCAGGGCTGTTCAAATTCATCAAGTTGGCAAGGGCCGACTTCGACCTAACCCTCAAATTAACTTCCTGCTGACTTCTAAAAAGTGCCCTTTTGGTGGAGATTTAACGAGACTTCGCTCAGATGACTACCCATAACTCAATATGGATGTGACGGTAAAAGAAAGGAAGAAGAAGAAGAAAGGCAAAGGTTGGTTTTAATCCAGCTAAGAAAAACAGCTGAATATACATTATCTATCAGTGAATATATATTAATATTAGCAGTGCTGATGCAGTGTTGCATTAGCCACACTGCACTTGCAGACATGTGTGTTCTTGCATTTATTTTGAAAAATGGGCGGCTGTGGCTTGGTGATAGAGAGGCTCGTCCACCAATCGGAAGGTCGGCGGTTTGATGCCAGCTTCCACCACGTGTGGAAGTGTCCTTGAGTAAGATACTGATACCCAAATTGCTCCCGAGGGCTGTGCCTTTGGTGTGTGAGTGTGTGTGAACGGTTAGCTCCTTGTACTGATGGGCAGTTAGCACCTGCCATCAGTGTGTGAATGGGGTGAATGTGATGTGTGTGTGAAGCACTTTGAGTAGTCGGAAGACTAGAACGGTGCTATACAAGTACAGTCCATTTACCATAAGCTACTAAAGTAAAGTCGTGGCAGCAAAGCCATTGAACAAGGGTGTTTATTATTGCTTATGAATAAAACTTTGAATCTGTAACAGGAAGAATGTGTTATTCCATCTTTAAAAAGTTACATAACCTCACTTTAAATATTATATTTGAGTAATATTTGGCCATATACAGCTGTAGCTGCTTATGAGCCAGGCTCATGAAGATAGGACATCATATCACTGGAGGCAAAGTAGCCAGACATCAAGATTACTCTTGAAAATGTTGGAAACAGCAGGTTTCCTTCGCGCTCTGGGATTTTCATGGACTGAACAACCTCAACCGAGAGAGCGACCATAATTTATACATTTTAACGCTTCATCCTACGGTCTTGTTCCGGTGTCCTGTTCGCTGTGGAGGAGCTGTTGTGACATTCAGCAGTACTTGCTACTGAATATGCACCGCTATCACAAACGCTCAACCCTAGAACATTAACTGCCTTATGTCTACAAGGTGGCCGTGAACGCATCCTCTGCCCTTCTCTTCCCCATCGAGACATGCCGCTTTGGATTTCCATCAAGGGTGCTTTTAATGGGAGCTGTTGTAATCACCGCATGTAGGCCTACGGGCGTCTCTGGTTTAATCTTCGTTCCAAACTCCCCAAGCCCCGGGCTCTCTAATGTGTCAGCCCTGCTTTCATCACATGGGGGAAAGTCAACATGGAGGAATACCTTCAAACCACTGAAATATGTATAGGCGTACACAGTTTGTGCTGATTGAGTGGGTGACTTGGGTGCCTTGAATTTAAACACAGTGCAACAGCACCTACACACTGTGTTCCACTTTGGTCTTCACCTCCAAAAGAAGCAGAAAGAGATGTGTGACAGAGATTACTGTCACCACCGAGAAAAGCAATAGGGACAATCAAGAGTGCAACAGTATAGTAACAAAGTATCTCAGGCTTGTTTTTTTTCCCCCTCTCTCCCGTTTTCTGTCTATCTTTCAGTTCCTTTGATGCGTTTCCATGAGAACAGCGAGACAGAGCAGGTAGGTGTTGTTGCCCCTGGTGTAGTAACAACCGAACTGAACAGAGAGGAAGCAGTGCTAGAAGATTTTTGTTATCTATGTCTCTCCAACCCAAGCACTACAAGGGAATTCAAGGCGAGGCTTTAATTGTTCACAAATGTGGGCTTGCACATGTAAAAACAGTTAAATACAGCATACACCTATACTATCACACACACACAGAAAGACATTTTAATGTATATCAATATTTTTCTGATAGTGATGGTGTACATTATTTGCCCTCGATTATGAAATCCCTCTCTAAAGCTAAATTTCTGAAATGAAATTAAATGAATTGAGCCTGGTATGTTAAATGTGGTTTGAAAATGCTTATATTCTAAGCAAGCAACGGTAACCACAAGAGATTTAAAAGCTCTATGGAATGTTTGTATTGGAAAACTTTAAAGATTCAGGCTGTTCCGTACATACAAGGTTACACAGAGCTGCAGAGATCCCATTTGTAAGAGCCTGAGAGTCTCTCAATGCCATTTAGAGCCTTCTTGGACACCATGACAAAGTGGAGTGGTGCAGTACTATTCATCTTCCAGCTGTGGCCAGGAGCCTCTGACACCCCAGTAGACAGAGGGAAATTAAAAGAGGGTGCAGCAGCCAATGGTGCCGTACTTTATCTGCCGAGAGACTTGGCTTATCCTCCAGCTGTGTGGGCACTGCCTTTGAATGCAAACAATATGGCTGCAGAATGTAGGGCAGGCGAGAAAAGAGGCTTGCATGGTTAAGTTGCAGCTACAAAAGCTATCAGCGAACTTTCTCTGCAGAGGATTTAGAAGTTGTGACATCTTTAAATGGGAGGTATTTGGATGACTGTGAACTTATTGTTATGTGTCAAAATGGGAAAGGATAAATCCGGTTTATTACAACATGGGTCTCATTTTTGTAGCTCTGGCCATCAGTTATTGCACATACATTGTACCCACCAAAGTAATTACTGAGATGCGAGAACATGGTGACATCGCTACAACAAAGTTCAGTGGGGCAAGAAACACAGGTCGTAAACAAGCAGATTATCTGAATCACATTATTTGGAGTTATAATGTAAAGTGAGTGTACCCAAAGTTCACTAGGAAAACTATGGAACGAGGGATTTGTACGGTAAGAACTGTAGGTAAAAGTTAAACCGGAATCACAGTCTATAAACTGTGATGGATGTTTACAAGAGAGAGTTAGGGCAATGGGTTTCTAGTTTGGCTAACCTGGTGGTTTGTTTAAACGATGAAAAGCTCAGTGAAGGCTAGTAAGTGGACCTTGAGTATTATTGTAATGTTTCCAAGGTCGAGAATGAACTTTCACGCTCAAGAGCCGAGGTGTAATAAAACAGAAATATCCTTTAAGTTGGCTGTATTGAGCAAAAATGTCGTCACTGTTCCACAAGTCACTCAGTATGCTAAAGTCGCCTTAGTCACACAGAAATTCAATTTTAATATCCTTCAGCCAAAGACAAAACCCTATTTCCTCCATAGCAGGAGTAGCCAGCAGGTGAGCTCTCACTCCTTCAGACTTCTTGTAACAAGTCAAATTTATTGGCTACACTGAATCATTTTTCCAGTAAGTGTGAATTACAAGGAACACTTTTGATGATCTTTCTGATTTTCTATAGCAATTTAAAAGCTATCTGTCTATGTAAGAGCTGTTGAAATGATAGGCAGTAATTTAATCTGTTCTCCTGAAATTGCACTTTGAGAGACGAGAGGTGGAGAGAGAGAGAGAAGTAAAAAGTGAGATGTCTTATGGGTCATCTTTTTGGTTGACATGAGCTGAATCAAAGCTGCCAAACCCACTACTCTAGTTTGTTGTAGTGAAATATTGATATCATAAAACAAGGAAGTGAGGGAATCTGCATTCTGCTGTTCAACACCCTGTAGCACTGAATTCAGTACCTCTGATCTGCAAAGCTAAACCTTGTGCTCAAACAGTGGAGAAAGAAAACAATTAAAGTATACTTGAAGTTTTTGCAGAACGCGAAATTGTGAAATGTGAAAATCATGTTTTCTCCCTTTTCTATAGTGGTATCTAGCCATGCAGATCTTTCTTTGTTTGTTGCTTCCTGGTTTTAAGATATCTGTCTCCAATATCCCAAATAGCATTGAAAAATTAAGATAAATTAGATTTAATAATTTCAACAGCAACGTGTCTTTTCAGAGGCAGGACAGTGTCCTGTTATTCTGGATAAACACAGGAACTAGAAGTAGTTCAAGTGGTTCCGATGAAAGTGTAAGAGAAACAAGCTTAAGACTGGTGAAGCCAACCTCCCTCCAAAAAATGACATTATAACCTTCATGAATACTCATGAAACAACTTAATTAGTTAATTATTTTTTGAGAACTACATTTAAGGATCCCTTGAATCTAAGTAACTTTTCAATTTCTGTACAGTTCTAAATGTTCCTCTTTCTTCTTTGTTGCCCAGGAAAAGATATCTACCAACTCTGTTTAGAATGTCTATCTGGAGAGATAGATAGAGTTTGCTAACCCACAACCTAGCTAACATTAGTTCCCTTTCAAGGGAACTTCAACGCTGCGTCAGCTGACGCTATGGGGAACGCCTTTAGCATGACTGCCTCTGAATCTCTGTATCAACTTAGACCAATCTTGATTGGGTTTAACGTCAACACGTGACGTAAGCCGGCGGAACCAGAAGAATAAGGGAGCAGGCTTCACTGTTGTCGTCAGCCTTCTGATCTTCAGCAAGCGCACTGGGTCTTTGTGGACGAGTGTGAAGCGGTTTTTGCAGTCCTTCCTCCCTGCACCGGCAACTCACGTGTTTTGGTTGGCTGTTTTGGGTTGAAGCTCGCTCTGTCAGCCCTCGAGGTTGACCGCGAGCAGCGCAAGCGTCTCCTCGGGAGCTCGCTCCGCTTGGTGCGGGAGAAACGGGAGAGACACGGCTCATCCGCTAATTCCCACCCGTTTTCGGGACCGGAAGCCCGTGTCCTCCCTTAAGACCCCAACGTTGCCTAGTAGGCCTTGTCACACTACACTGACTTTAGTGGGCAAGGCATACAGGGCAGCGGGTCAGGCGGGGCATGTCCGCACGCCATGGCATGCGTGTGGGTGTGCCCAGCCGACCTGCTTAGGACCTCCACTTTGGCGGAGCCCTCACAGGATGGACGGCGCTCCACTATGCTACGACGACGGCTTAACCCCCGTCGCCAGAGGTCTCGGGCCTGAGCTGAGGGTGGACCACCTAGGGCGGCTGTGGCTCGGTGGCAGAGCGGTCGTCCACCAATCGGAAGGTTGGCGGTTCGATCCCGGCTTCCCCCAGCCATGTGTCGAAGTATCCTTGAGCAAGATACTGAACCCTGAACTGCTCCCGAAGCTGCGCCTTCGGTGTGTGAGTGAGTGTGACTGGTTAGTTTAATTTGTACTGATGGGCAGTTAGCTCCTGCCATCAGTGTATGAATGTGTGTGAATGGGGTGAATGTGATGTAGTGTAAAAGCGCTTTGAGTGGTCAGAAAGACTAGAAAGGCGCTATACAAGTACAGTCCATTTACCATTTACCACCTCAGCCTTCAAATCTCGCAGCTCTTACATGCTGGCTCAGAAAGCGAGTGTGGCCCAGCGTACCCCTCCCTAGCAGCCTAGGGGCTCGCTCCAGCCTGCTCGGAGAGGACCTGAGAGGGAGAAGACGGACCTGAGGGCCGTGCTTCTCGCCCAGCAGGCCTCACAGAAGAGGCCCTGACTCGAGCGTCGGGTCTCAGAGGGTGCCCCCCCCAGATCGGGGTTGAGCACATGGCTGCTCCCCCATTGTGCCATCAGGAGCTCAGCCTCTTAACCCTGCCGCCGGTGGCGCTTCGGGGCATGGCGAGTTCCATGCAACCGCTGCCTTAGACCTGCACGGCTGTGCAGCAGTCAGGTCAGAGTTGCGTCCTCTACTGAGGCCTGTAGACGTTCCTTTCCAGTTAAATCCCGCCGTTCCATCGCTTCGGGGTACCGCAGCTCTCACATTGCAGGTTCGAGGAGCGGTCAGGCATGTACATGCCGATCCTCGGGGATTTCCCGCCGCCGCAGCGCTTCGGGTAACCGAGACCGCCACTCCAGGTCCCCCAGGCACCAGCCTCGAGCGGTTGGTTCACCTGAGGGACTCTTCTGCTTGACCCGGCGTGTCGCACTGAGTTTGCGCACTGTCCGACAAGGTTACAAGCTTCAGTTCCGGTCCACACCCCCATGATTCCGAGGAATCATGGAAATAGGGGTCGACCAAGTACAAGCATAGGTGATGGAGCGAGAAATACATTCTCTCTTGTACAATGGGGCCATAAAACAAATCCCCACCTGAGGGATGCATATCGAGTTCACCAGCCGGTACTTCATAGTCCCGAGAGAGACGGTGGTTTGCGTCCCGTTTTAGATCTTCGTCACCTGAACCATTCTCTGAGGAGACTTAGTTTCCGGATGCTGACGATCCCTATGATTGTGAGTCTGACTCAGTCCGAGGACTGGTTCGTCACAATCAATCTAAAGGACGCGTACTTCCACGTCTCTATCATTCCGGGACACCGGAAGTTCCTGCGGTTCGCTTTCGGGGGCAAAGCTTACCAATATCGGGTGCTTCCCTTCAGCCTAGCACTCTCCCCTCGCACCTTCACGGAGTGTATGGACTCTGCCCTGGCTCTTCTCAGACTCCAGGGGATCCGCATCCTCAATTATTTGGACAACTGGTTGATTTTATCCCAGTCTCGTCTCACGCGGTACAGCATCGAGATGTCGTACTTGCGCACTTGAGGTGCTTGAGGTTGAGGCTCGAGCAAGAGCACGCTCACTCCAACACAAAGGATTAACGTTCCTAGGAGTAGTGTGGGCCTCAGGCAATCCTTTTCGCCTGATCAAGGTTACACGCAGGTGCATGCTTGCCTTAGACAGGTGGAGACAACGGGTGTTCCTGACCCAGGGCCCAGTGCTGGGAATGGTGTATCACCGTCGCACACTTTCGACGGATGCCTCCAGCACCGGATGGGGCGCGGTTTTGGAAGGCCGCACAGCCCGAGGTCTGTGGTTGACCCCGCATCTATGGCACATAAATTGCCTGGAGATGCGAGCGGTCTTGTTGGCCTTACGGCACTTTCTTCCAGACCTCAGGGGCCACCACGTGTTTGTCCGCTGAGAGCCGACAACACAGCGGTGGTCTCCTACTTAAATCGACAAGGCGGTCTGAGGTTGTGCCCTCTGTGCAGATCCTTTTGTGGTCCCAGGGGAAGTTGCTCTCTCTCAGAGCACTTTTCATACCTGGGTACCTCAATGTTGGAGCAGACATCCTGTCGAGGCAGGGGCTGAGGCCCGGGGAATGGAGACTGCACCCCGAGACGGTGCAGATGATATAGAGGAGATTCGGCAGGGCACAAGTGGACCTGTTCGCGTCCTCAGACAACGCTCACTACCCCCTCTGGTTCTCCCTTGTGTATCCAGCGCCCCTGGGGCTGGATGCCATGGCATGTCATGCCATGTACGCTTTTCCCCCGATTGCTGTGCTCCCAGGGGTTCTAGATAAATTCACCGAACAGGTGCCCAGCTGCTGCTCGTGGCCCTGTTCTGGCCCGCCAGAATCTGGTTCTCTGGCCTGGTAGCCCTCCTGGACGGCCCCTCGTGGGAGATTCCCATTCGGAAGGGACCTGCTGTCGCAGGGCCAAGGCGAAATATTCCATCCCCAGCCGGGGAAATTAAAGCTGTGGGTCTGGCCCCTGAGGGGGACCACCTCCGAGCTGCCGGTCTCTCTACCGAAGTAGTTGAGACCATCTTACACTCTAGAGCCCTCACCATGAGGAAACTGCATGCGGACAAGTGAAACATTTTCACTACATGGTGCCTGGAGCGCCATCTTGACCCAGTTCACTGCCCGATGGCTTCAGTGCTGGAGTTCCTCCATAGCCGGTTTTTGGCTGGACTCTCCCCCGCTACACTTAAGGTGTATGTGGCTGCGTTTGCAGCATTCCAAAGTTTGGTGGATGGCTGCTCGCTTGGGAAGCACCGCTTTGTTACCAGTTTCCTTCGTGGCACCTTGAGGATGAAGCCTCCGGTTCGAGTCAGAGTCCCTCTGTGGAATCTGACAGTGGCGCTGGATGGATTGACCAGAGCACCGTTCGAGCCACTGGAGGATGCATCAGACAGGTCTCTGGCCTTAAAGATGGCATTTCTGCTGGCCATGACTTCTCTCAAGAGTGGGAGATCTGCAGACCCTGTCGGTGGCTCCTGCTAACCTAGAGATTGTTCCAGGCACAGTTAGAGCCATCCTGCATCCCAAGCCGGGTTATGTACCTAAAGTACCCACTGAGGTGGCCCGGCCGTTAGTCCTGCAGGCGTTCCATCCTCCTTCAGAAAAGACGGCGGAACAGTAAGGTAGGCTGCAACTGCTTTGTCCAGTCAGAGCCCTGGAGTTTATGTCCGGAGGACATCCCAGTGGCGCAATTTGGACCAATTGCTGGTATGCTTCGGGCCCCCTCGTAAGGGCTGCCCGGCTACCAAACACACTATTAGCAGGTGGATAGTTGAGGCTATCGTTTCGGCATACGAGGTGCGCGGTTTGCCTTCACCTCCTTCGATAAAAGCTCACTCCACACGGAGTATGGCATCCTCCAGAGCTTGGTGGTCGGGAACCCCCCTCTCCGATATATGCGATGCTGCGGGAGGGTCCTCGCCTCACACCTTTGTGAGATTTTACAGCCTAGACCGCTTAAATAATCCGGGATCTGTGGCTCTCTTGTCTTGAAGTGTGCCCTGCTGGCTTCACACTCTGACAGGCATCCCTTCAGCATGGCAGAGTTGGTACTGCGTTCCCCATAGCGTCAGCTGATGCAGCGTTGAAGTTCCCTTGAAAGGGAACTTACCAGGTTACGTATGTAACCATGGTTCCCTGACAGGGAACGAGACAGTGCGTCTCGCTGCCATACTTCCGGCGTGCCTGGTAGCAGCTTGCTTCAGTCGATCAGAAGGCTGATGACAACAGTGAAGGCGGCTCCCCTTATACTTCCGGTTCCGCCGGCGTACGTCACGTGTTGACGCTAAACCCAATCAAGATTGGTCGTCAAGATTGATGCAGCGTCTTGTTCCCTATAAGGGAACCATGGTTACATACGTAACCTGGTACGTTATATTACTAGCTGTGTCTTTCGCTCTATACAGTATCATGGTATTTGTTATGGCATTGGATTTCCCTAGAATTGCATACCCACCTTTAAAGAGACAATATGTAAGAATTGAGACTTCTCTCCACCTGTCGAATTCAACGGAGGCCAGTTTGACGATGGGGAATACAGTACCAAGGTGATTTATAGCAGCAGGACTCTGACTCTAGGGACGATGAAGACGGGGACAGGAAGGTCGGGCATCAGAGGCAGCGACAGAGTGTATAGTATAATTGAGTTGGTGATTGTTGGATCAGTTTAGACTTAACCAAGATGGTTTTGGTGAGTTTTATTTAGTTTCTGTCAGAGTTTGAATGAAGTGTGTTTAGAATTTTGTGAAGGAGAGAAATGTGAATTCAGAAGGTGTATGGTTGTATTCTTCAGTTTAATAATGAAAATTTCCATTCTTGACATTTTGTGAGTTTATTTTGTTCATTTATTAGACCAAGAAGGCTAAGAGAGCTTGTGTAACATAGCGAACCCTCCGCTTGCACACATCTCCCAGCTGGAACTACCTGAGCTATACTACTGGAAAATAGCCTCTCCAGGCACAAGTGGTATTACAACACAGGACGGGCCGGGGCTAGCAGGTTAGCATGCTAATTTCCATAGAAATCTCTGCAACAAAATACATAGGCATCTTTGACATGATGTCATAACTTTTACTTCGCCAAATTTTGTTAATAAGGTTAGTTAATTTATTGAATGTTTAAATTAAAATTCTGGCCAAATCTTACATATTGCCCCTTTAAATACTTGTAGGAACCGTTAAGTATTTTATATGTATTGATTCATTTGAGGAAATTACACCCTACGTCACAGAAAGTTAGTAATCTAAGTTGGGGAAATTTACACAGTAAATTGCGGGCTGCATCATAAAGTGGTACCAAAAAATATTTGGACGAACATACCCTTTAAAAAGTGGTATTTTAACACAAGTAGATATGTGAAGGTTATGTTTCTAAAACAAATTTCTTTTTACAAAAATGCACCTTTAGCCCACTGTAATTATGTTGTTTATTTTCAGCCATGGAGTTAAACTGTAGTGTGGCAGCCAGCCAGGCACACAGCCACAGCAGGAAGTTTGTGTTCACTTGTCAAGCAGTCAGAGGCAAAGTGACTCCACGGGCCTGGAACAGCAGTCTTGTCTCTGCAGCTTCCCCTCATGTTGTCTCGCTCTCAGCAGCACACATTAACATTTTATGGAGGAGCAGTCAATGCATCTACCCCAAAAAAAATTTAATTGGAATTTGTGGTGGAAAATTTCACCATCCTGACATTGGCAATTCATGTTCATTTCACCTCCCTCAGGAGCTCATGCTCTGTTGTTGCTGGAATCACAGCACTGTCCACTAAAATGTCAAATGGCCGCCTCCTTTACTTTGCATAGTGATTGTAATGACTCATCCTCTTACAGAAGAGCTAATTTTAGCATCCATTTAGCAAAGAAGTGTTCCACCATTATGACAAGTGACCCCTATTTCTTTTCATTGAAACGACTGCTTCCTGCTTGAATCAGAGAATAGCCAGCGGGCACATAATTCAAACACTGTCCAGAAAAGTGCTGTGCCTGCAGATTACAAAGAAGGCCTTGAACTGCATGAAATATTAAAGCATTAAGACCAGATGAGGAAGTAAGCCACAGGATCTCTCCAGTGTCTAGACACAGATGAGAATATGAGAATTTTGCATTGGTGACATCACGAGAAATGTCGGGCCTTCAACCCCCATCGGAGGCAATGAATAAACCCCAGAAAGTGGACCATCCATTTTGGGAGGCCGATGGAAGCAAGATGCTATAGCAGAAATGTAGGCAGGGGTGATTGTGCAAAAGACATAGTATACTCTGTTATTTCAAAAATTGAGAGTGTACGTGCATTTAAAGGATAATTACATCCTAAGTAAGAGTGATCAATGTAATTCCACTGGCAATCACATTTGAATAATTACATTTCCTAAGTGAAAAACAAAGACCACACAAATAAAAGGAGACAGAAAATGAGTAAGGCTGAAAACATGGACACAAGGGAAGAGAGAGCAAGAGCAGCCTGAAGTGAAAGAGAGAAAGAAAGTAAAACAGACTAAATGAAAGGAGGCATGAAGAGCAGCAATGAAAAAGGGAGAGCGAAAACTCAGGGATCAGGGATAATCAAGCGTGAGGCACTTGTGCAAAATTTACAGCCGTAATTTGGAATCCCACAGCCCTGGCATCTGGATGAAGAGGGAGGCACAACAGATTCTCATTTGCCAGAAACAGTCCATGCTTGGTGGGCGTTTCTGTCACTGCTTCCCTCTCCCTCCTCCTCTCTAGCTCAGGAGTGCTTCTCCATCCTGCACAGTGCACAAATGAAACCTGCGTCACAAGTCAGGCAGCATATCTCCACTATACCTGAGCAGCCAGCCTTGAAGACACAGTGCCGTGAGGGATCATTTCAATTGTGGATGGCAAAAAGGGAAATGTGAATTGATAAGACTCAGACAAAGAGAAGGACGCTTCTGTTTTAGGGGCATGTTAAGTCCTTTCCAAACTGCTGTGCCATTTGGGGTTTTCTTTAACGTAACAATTTGTGACATCTTTATATCCACCCAACATGCTAATGTTCTCCAGGGAATATTTTTACCCATTTCCAGGGGCCCTGCATGTGGATGTGATTGCCAGGAATTATATATATGTACTATTTCAGGGCCCCAAGAGAGCAGTTTCCATGGGGCCCAGAATTACTAGCAGCATCCCTCTAGGGGGAGACTACAAGGCAGAGAAATGCAGAGACCACAGTGGTAATTTATTGGCCTATTTAATTTCCCAGAAGGGCACTGCAGAAACCAAACGAGATAAAGAACATCTACTGTACACGTATTCACAAATTTAATTGGCTAATGAACTTTCTTAGCCGATGACATTTACCTACGCTCCATCAAAATGATCCATTCATACATTTTCAGTTGCTTGCACAGGTCTAAGTAGGTCCTCTCGAGACATCCTGAAGAGTTTCCACGTCAGCTGGGTAGTAGGGTTTCCTCCAGTCAGTTCTACTTGCACCAGGACACTCCTCCCAGGTCAACATTTCCAGAATACCTACAAAGGGAGGTGTCCCATGGAGCCACCTTCAGATGCCTGAATCACCTCAGCTAGGTCCACAGCAATTCTGCCCTGAAATCCCACTTGCTATCTGACCTCAGAATCAGAAATACTTTATTAATCCCCGAGGGGAAACTCTTTGTAACCTTCTCGGCTTGTCTCCAACACCATGTGCCCCAGGCCCCACTCAGGCCAACTTTAGCCCTGTGTGAGGAAACACAGAGCCCTCATTCATTTGAAATAGGCTTGTCCGGTAACACAGTGGGGATGCTGATGCAGAGAGGTCCAGCTAAAAACCACAGGGTCGCCTGGCAAAAAAGTTGAACCAGGTTCAATTCTTGCCAGAGAGCTATTCGACGCAAAGCGCTCTGGTGGCCAATCAAATACATGCAAGCACACATACCTGGTAGAGTACTTTGTAATGTGAATGCCGTATTTCTACAGTTTAATCTGCAAACTGTCGTGAAAAAAGATCAAATAATTGTTGCCTTGATAACTTAATCAGAGCAGCGCAGTCTTGTGTATTATAAACCCCTTTGCAGTGTTTTGGCGTCTGATAAGCCTTCAAACTTTATTTTTCAAACTGAACTTCCTGGCTCGTATTTCATGTCTCACCAGTACCTGAAGCAACACACCCTGACCAATGTAGGCCCTTGTGTTTGTTTAAAACAAGACACCCACTAACGCTGGCCTCGTAGCTACAGGAGCAAGCAGCAGCTTCAATCCTCCATAGGTGTCTGCATTGGATACAGTCAGCCGTAGTACTAGTGATGTATCAGTCGCGAACGTGTCGGCTACACGAGCAGGTAAAAGATGGGAGCCGGCTCCCTTCTGAGAGCCTTTGTTTTTAAAGTCCACTGTCGATAAATTAAACAAAGCTAAACTAGGAGCACCGCTCAGTGATATTCATTTGAATGAATGGTCAAGTGGTGGATATTCACTTCACAGCTTTCAAAATCTGGTTACCCAGAAGAACACCCTGCAGTTTAATTTGAAAGCTCTTGGCTCCATTCTGGGAAAGGAAGGAGGAGGAGGAGGTGGTGGTGGCAGTCACCGATTGAGCACTCTGTCTTCAAACCCATTCAGTAGACAAGAACACAGGAAGAAACATTACGGAGGAGGAGGAAGGAAGGCATAGGAGGGTGAGAAAGTAGGAGATGCCGTGATTGTATCAGGATCCTAACAAAGGAGAAGATGAGAATACTTCATGTAATGCATGAATGTGCAGGTCGTTATTGAACCAGGTGATTCCACCTATTAGCATTTCTGCTATAGGAGAGGGAGGAGTGACATTATTTGACAAGTGAAATAAAAACCTGGAACTCTGTCATGTGTGATTTCTTCTGCAGCCAGGCCTGCCAGGACGTTGTCACAGCTTGGCTTGCAGCTATCTAAACAAGCTAAATGTGTTGGCTGTATAGTACGCAGCTTTGTTGCCCCGTGGATAACAAGCCCACCGATGGCACCACCGCCACCACCAACCTTACTGGACCTGCGGCACTATTGAGTAAATGCCATAATGCTCCCATGATGTCTTCCTGTGGAGGGAGTGGGCCACCGCTGCCTGCTCGCCTGTGGTTTCGCTGTGTAATGAAATATGTCTCCCCTTGATGTATGGCTGCAGGAGAAGCCCAAATCGAAAATTGAATCACACTAACTTAATTTGTGGTCGGGGCAATCAAATTACTTGTTTTGGCTGCAGTGCTGACGATGAATTCATCTTTGTGACAAAGCTGTCACGGCAGCGTAAAGGGGGCGGAGGAGACAGAGTGTATGTGTGTGTGTGTGTGTGTGTGTGTGTGTGTGTGTGTGTGTGTGTGTATGTACTGTATTGGGTAATAGTGAAAGGAAGTTAGCAGAGGAATTTGCCGTCAGTGCTGATGTATACAGTATTGTGCTGGTTTGGTGAACAGCTATTTCTGTCTTTAAAAAGCATTAAGGTGTCAGGAGAATCATAATACCAACAATAAAAGTTTTGTGTTTTGTTGTTTGTTTTTTTTACAGCAGCCAATGAACAGCTACAAATGTAAGCAGCTTACACAGGCTAGGGTTGCCCTGTGGAGTAGTTTGGAGGAAGAGTGTCAGAAAGTGTCGGCATCTTCAGTATGTGTTCATTTCTACTGCAGCTGAACAGCTTGACATCAGTGCCTCAAGACCCTAAGCTTTATATGGCTCAGGCTGAATCGTCAGTTCATTCAAATGGCAAAAAACTAACATATTTTCTCACTTTCCCCTTGTGGTATCTAGACATACAGATAGTTTCAGTTTTATTAACCAGGTTTCCATACATCTTTCCAGACATTTCTGCCTTAATCCCAATACATTGGAGGTTAAAGGAAATTTTACAATTTTGCCATTGCCATCATAATTGTATATGTTATGATTTTTATGCTATGAATCTATTCTGTACTTACGACATCTATTGCATGTCTGTCTGCCCTGGGAGAGGGATCCCTCCTCTGTTGCTCTTCCTGAGGTTTCTATCATTTTTTCCCTGTTAAAAGGGTTTTTTGGGTAGTTTTTCCTTATTCGAATCAAGGGTCTAAGGACAGAGGGTGTCGTATGTTATAGATTGTGAAGCCCTTTGAGGCAAATGTGATTTGGAATATTGAGCTATATAAATAAAATTGAACTGAATTGAATTGATTGTTTGTGGTGCTCGCAGCATTGAAATATTACATTTAAACAAGACTAAGGCCTCGTTCAGACTGACTTTAGTTCTGCATGAAAAAATGCAATAGAGCCATTCCGTCTGTGAAGCCAACGCAGGGAGCTCCGGCAAAACAACACAGGGTTGTCTGGAAAAAAAGTTGAACCAGACACAACTTTTGCTGCAGCACGACGATGTGCGTTGGCCAACCAAATACAAGTAAGGTCACATTTCTAATTCCAAACCAAAATTTTAGACAAATTGGACCTGATGATGGCGCTACTGAAAAGTCAGGAGATCACCAAAGTTATCACAAATTCTTCATTGGAATCCATCCAATAGTTGTCAGGAAAATTCTCACTGAACCAAAAATGTCAACCTGCTGCTGCCACAAGATTAAAAAGTATTATCTGATGTTTCTGTGTACAATTTTTTTTTTTTTATGTAGTACGTAAAATGCAGTTCCACTGAAAACTATTGACAGTGATTTGCTCACTCATCTCTTGCGGTAAGTGAGATGAAGTGTTCTTTTGTAATGTGGATGTACAAACCCAAATTATATGGTCCACGTCGAGTTGAACTCATAAATGTTAAAAAATGGTTAAACTCGAAGCGCAGCTAGCGTACGAGGCCCGGGTTCGATTCGATTTGTCGCATGTCGTCCCCCATCTCTCTCACCCATTTCCAAGCCTCTATCCACTGTCTCTCTGTCACAATAAAGGCATGAAAAAGCCCGAAAAAATATACTTAAAAAAAAAAAATGGTTAGACTCAACAAAACCCTGATCCCTGGCCTTGGTTTGGAAAAATATTTTTGGGGAGTCTCGTAAAGCTGCTCACCTTTTTCACACCTCTCTCTCAACCACAGCACACGTGACAAAATAAACCAAAGAAAAAGAAGAAGAAAAAAACACTGCAAACCTCCATATTTCCAGAAAGAGGTCGCAGTAATAGTGTTGTACTGTACCTTTAGCAGGTCATGCCATGGGCTTCTTTGGGGGAGGAAGTACAGCAGGGTCAAACTAAGCGGTGGATTTTTCCAGGAAGTGAGGTTGATAGGAGGAGACAGAGAGGGTGGGGGCAACGTTTGTGTGTCACTCCTTCTTCCTTCCCTTCACTTCACTTCACACGTTGTGAAGACCAATGCCGCGGGCGTAGAATAGTTACGCACAAAATAAATCCCATAAAAGCAGAAATAACAGAGTTTTTATTCACCGAGGTGAACACGCCAAGCAGAATTAATAAGTTTCAAGATTTGTTCCCTGTTCAACCAATTTCCCCAATTGGGAATAAGTGTGTGATGGGCCATCGCAAATAAAGCCTGTCCATGCATACACGCGTACTTCACATCCGTAGACGTTTCACACTGATTAATGCAATACACATACACTAAGCTCGTTTAAAAAGGGTGGATACCCTTTTTTTCACTTTTGAAAGCAAATAACAGCCAAGCAGAAAATATATAAAAAATGACTCAGTGGTGATGGATCAACATTCTTGTATCCAAACAGTTTTAGCATGTGCATTTTGATGACATCTACTTCATGCTCCTATGGAGGTTGAATCCACTTGTAAGTCACTTCAAACAAAATGTGTCTGCCAAATGAATGAAATGTGATCTAATGCTATACAGTACACTTTAAGATTTTATGTTGTATTTTCCCCCATAGTTCCAGGAAGCCATTGGTTCATTTCTGCACTGTAAACCAATTAACAGACTCATAAGTCTTGCTTGAGATACTGTATATAGGCCTAACACATCACAGTGCACAACAAGTCTGCATTATTTTGTGTCGGTGTTATATTACAATTGTGTGGTAATGTAGTTCAACCACAGATTTATTGGAAAAGTCTGCACTATATTACTTACCAACACTTAACAACTGGCAAATAAATAATGCAGACTTGATGTTTACTGTGATGGATTAAGAGTGTGCTAATAGATTTTCATATCATTCTGTATGGAAATGAATGGAAATCAATGTATACCTAAAACAGCAGATTAAACGCACACATTTCTAAAACACTCTAGCATGGTTAGTTTTGATGTAAACAGTGTTGGACAGTACTGTAATGCATTACAGTGATTATTATATTTAGTAAGTAGTGTCTATGGTATTACAATTGGAAATTCAGTCCTTACATCCCAGTTACTAATTGTGTTTGATGTGTTTGGTTGAGGGTTTCTTTCAGACTTGTATGTAGTACGTTTACATTTGTTTTCATCTCTGTTTTGAACCTGCCTCTTGCCAGGAGCCGAATCAACAAAACAACTTGCTTGACTCGCAGGCCCGTACAATGTGTAATTGAGATTTGCGCGTCTTCGAACCTCTGTCTACGGTTACCCATAACACCATTCTCCGCGTAGGTTAGCAAAGAATGGTCCGGGGCGCTTTAGCTTGATGCAGAAGCTGGAGGTTAAAGGTGGTGGCTAGCCTCTGCCAAAAGAGGAGGAGTACGACTTCCATCAACTCCAAAGTTGTTAAAAAAAGGTCGTGTAGCTAGCAACCATTTCGCCTACAGTCAAGATTCACCTGTTTTTGTCCAGAGTTAAGGGATCTGTTAACCCTGCTAATTTACTGTGAATAGTCTTTCATTCGAGTTAATTCAGTCAGTGACTGGAGGCCACAGTTCTTTCACCTTCCTGCTTAAACTGGAATTCTGCTTCTGCATAAATACACGTAAACGTCTTTGCAAACATACGCCGATAATTTGGGTGTACTGTTCAGCATAGTGCTACTGTGAGCTTCTAGCAGAGAATAGCAAACTAAATTCCTCCTCAAGGCACTTAATATCGTGGCCCATCCTGTCATTGTCACGTCCAGTTACGTTGATGAATCCAAATTCTTTCACGTTTGTTTCACGGATGTTGTGGTTTGTTTACACGTTGTGATGTGGGGTGAAACTGATTTCTTTTTCCTGATTTCTTCTACATTTTCTTTACATTGTGGTTTGTTAAACTTGACAGTGCCTCCTAGTGGACCCCAATCCGTACAATTTACAAGTAGAAGATCAAGACACAAGCAAACGTGTCCAAGCGAGACCCTTATACGTTCGCCCTACGTGCAGCCCAGGGAAGCATAATTCCACCTTTATTTGGAGCTACATTGCCGGTCATAACACCTGACATTTAAGTATACTGTACATGATGAAAATGGCCTTCCAGAAGCACACACTTGGAGCCAATCGATCCCATGTCTCATTAACAACCCCAGCATAATGAATCTGGTAATATCTTGATTTTACTGTTGAACACAGAAACCACGATGCTTTTGGCTTCTTAAGGACATGTGACAGCGTCCTAAAAATAGTCCCTGTTTACCCTCCTGTGTGTTATTGGGCCTGTGTCCTGCTGTGACTCTCTGTGCCAGCTCACTGTTTTTGCATTGCCAGTGTCACCTTCGATTGTCTTAAGAAGAGAGTGAGCAGATGATGTGTTACTGGAGAGGAAAAGGTGGACATGAAACAAAGATTTGAGATATTCAAAGATAGAAAGATAGATAAAAAAACAAGCGGGAAGACTAGAGGGAGGGAGAGAGACGAGACTGCAGCAGAGTCAAAGATGAAAGAAGAGAAATTTGGAAGGGTGAGGGGAGGACTTTGGAGCTTTAGAAAGAGACAGCTTTTAAGAAAGTGAGGGGGATGGAGGGAGAGATTGAGTGGGAAAAAAGCTCCGGGGAGAGGAGAGAAATGGAGTTAAAAAAAAAAAAGACGGAAAGAGAGAGAGCAGGCTGACTGAATGAAAACAGATGGAGAGAAAGAAGGGAGTAAAGATGCAGGGTGGGGGGTGGGGGTGGGAAAGTGTGTCAAAGAAAGCGACTGCTCTTTTGAGAGCTCTCTTCATGTTCTGGCGGGGCACCACTCTGCTGTCAGGTCCACCTTCCCCGGACAAGGACTGCTTGTCACGTTAATGGCCTGGAAGGGAGACCATGTCACTTTATCACCTCGCCGCAATGCCAACATGGCCGTGGCTTTTGTCTCCTCAGCTCCCTCTCCGCTCCACAACTCCCTGGAAGTGACTAATTGATCCTGGGAGACGGGCTTTTTTGTGTCTCAGGGGCTGATGAACAATGTGAGAAAAAGCCGCTGATAAAGGGGAAAAAAAGAAAGCAGGATGTGCGTCGGGCTAGGGATAATGTAGCCTACTGTCTGCTGCAGTGCTATCTCATTTCCTCACACAAAAGTAACATTGCCACTTTGTAAATGAAAGTCAGTCAGGCGAAAGATGCCCCTCACACTCTGGCAGCCCCTTCTTGAGATAATGGGCGCATGCACATTATTTCTGTAGACACAAGTTTGACTCAAAAAAAAACAGTGTGGGTAGAAAATTAAATTCATTCAAGTGTGTGTGTGGCTCCTGTATCCAACCCTCCAAGCATTCCTTAATATTCACACAGGAATGTAGGTTGGTGGGCTTATATCCTGTAACATGCATCCGATTCACAGTTCGACTCTATCTTGACTCATCTCTGCAGGATCCAAACCCTCCATGTCTGAGGCTATTGAAGGAGTTATTGTTTAGTCATCTGCCTGGTGATGCTAAATGGTCCAGGATACAAATGAGAGGGATAAAATGAAAAGGTTGTGCAAACAGTATGAAAAAATAAATCCGCTATATTTCAAGGAGAAGGAGGAGGTTTAGTTCATAGAGCACCGTTGGAAATAAGCCAAGAGAACAGAAGGGTGGAAAGCTATCTAAAGGAGGCGAGAATCTCAACTCCTTCAATAGCTCTGGCCTTGTCAGATATGGTTATGCTTATTGGAGACACAGGCGAGGGGGGTCACTGCACCAGCATGCCTCAGAACATCACCGCGCCTGGGCTATGATAAGAATAGTGCACTGAATCAAAGCTTACAGAGCAGTTATGTGTATGGATGATGCATGGTGAATGAACTGAAGATAAGAACAGGGAACTGGATGTGCTGGACACAGCTACACTTCTCCTCGACGCAGGGTGAGAGTGTGCAAATGTGTGTGCAGATCCATTCAGCTTGTGAATCACAATTTTCAAGGTTCAAGGATCCTTGGAAGGCGGAATTACACATAAGAGGGGTTTAAGTTTCCTTTATTCCTCATTTCTCCTGTTCGAGGCTTTATTTCTTCTGGAGGAGAATGGTGGACAATCAAAAATGTTTCCAAAATTTTCTGGTTAACTGTGACTGGATAGGTCTGAGGGAGGCAAGTGCATTGTTTGGTCAACAAAAAACAATTGTATCAAGTTACAATGATACAATTGTTTTAGGAAATGTTCTGTCAATCAACAAGCACTAAATAAATGTAACATGTCTTTTTGGTTGCACCTCTGAAAGCCATGACAGACTTTTGTTACAGCAGACATTCTGACTTGTTAAGCAAGAAAAGCAAAGGTATAACTTGGTGCTCCAATAAGTCATGCCAGTGATCCAGCATGCACAACACGAGAGCCTTGGAAATGGGGCACCTAACTGGAATGCAGCCTTTATTAAAATGTTATTAATTACACCTGTGCAAATTCTGCTAGGACGTTAAAATGTGTGCTGTGAAAAAGGTCTATTCATTGTCTGCGATATTGCGTATCCTACTGAATAATTTAGCTCACATTCAAGATGAGCCCTAAAGTCCTTCTTTTGAGAGATGCAGATAGGGACAGACTGCAGAAGCCCCCTGGGGCAAGTCCCCCATGATTTAAGGTATAAGAAAAACAAGCAAAGGGCAGTTCAACAGATATGAACATGCTTGAAAAGATTAGCTTTACCATTATTTTCTGACAGTACCCATCCAATCTCATCCCACTCCTCCCAGCTCCGCTCCTCCCCTCCCCATCTCCCTCGCTCCCTCTTTCACACCCTAATCGTTGAGACTTACAGAAAAATCAATTTCCACTACCCAGTGGAGAGGCCCAATGTTTCACCACTGTGTCTGATTGATGACGTGCAGACGCCATCTCACACCCCGCTGCTTTTTATGGCACCTCTGAGTTGGTCGCCATTCAGTGCATTTTTATGGCAAATAATAACAGGAGATGTAATAGCTATTCCCCCTGGTGAGTAAATCTGAGCAGGGAGACAAGAGGATGGCCCGCCCAGACAGCTGGAGGACAGTCCCACGTCAACAAGTTACTTAGGCTGAAGGATTGGGTACATGGCTCTGAAGGGCTCGGGGCAATTCAGCAATCAGACGTGAAGGCTGTTTCTAAGATCGCTGGCATCCAATCTGAGCTTTAACGTGACAACAATGTCCACCGCTTTAATACTGCAGAGTGGCCAGCTACTAATCTGCGCTCAGGCGCCACTTTATCAGGTACAACTACAAGCAGCCTCCACACAGCCAATCACATGACTGCAACGGAATACATACAGTAGAGCATGCAGAAACTTCCAAGAAGCTTAGTTGCTATTTAAATGCATATGGACAAGACACATGATTGAAGTGCTGGCACGCGACGCGGTCTGTTGGTCACCTCCTGACATTTTCACACATCCTCATAAAAAGGGTTAAGAAATAAGCATGCATACACTGGCAGCTCTGTGGGAGAAAACACCTTGTTTGTGAGACAGGTCAGAGGATGACCAGAGACCCAAGCCAACAGGAAGGTGATACTTACTCACATAACAGTTCAGTGCAATGCTGGCATGCAGAGGGATATCTTTAAATAATAAAGCCCTCACACCTTTCCTCAAGGGGATAGGCAAAGTAAAGGCAGCAGAAGACCAACCGGCCTTAAAAGAAATACAAGAAGATGAGGCTACAGTGGTTTCACGATGAGCAGAGTGCTGATCTGGAGGTTAGAGCTTGGTTACACCAGTAGAAATTCAACGTGCTACTGGTTCAATCCCCTAAACCGGCAGGATACATATGGGTGGGGAGAATGAAAGAGCAGAGCTTACCCCTACCTCCTTAATTCAAGTCAGTTTTATTTATATAGCCCAATATCACAAATCAGATTTTCAATCTGCACACAATATGACACACTCTGTCCTTAGACCCTCAATTCGAAAAAGGAAAAACTCCCCAGGTCCCTCTCCCAGGATGGACACACATGCAATAGATGTCGTGTGTACTGAACAGACCAACGTCGTAAAAATACAGTATGGACAATCAGGATGACAAAATTATAGGTCGATTATAAACATGTGGATCCAGGAGGCAACTTCAGGTACAGCCAAGCAGAAAGGGCCCGAGCCACATCACCTCCTCTCCGCCATGGAAACCTGGAAGAGGATAGATTACAGAGGCAAAGCTCGAGAACACCATGCGCACAGGAACGAGAAAAGAAACACACAGAGAGGGAGAGATGGAGGGGGAGAGAGAGAGAGAGAGAGAAAGAAAGAAGAGGTCGCAACCCCAAGAGGACGAAGATCCAGATCCAAACATATGGTATGAGACACCAACAGCCAGAGGAGCGAGAGAGGCCCTAGGATGGCCGATAATCCAGCAAAGTGCAGCCTGTGTGAAAACAGAGGACGGGTGGAGAAACTAGGGGGAGAGAGACAGGCACACAGCTGTGCTTATGGGACAAACCGAGGATTAGAGAGCAGTGGTTTTCGAAAATGTACAGGAATCCCCATTTGCAGGACAAACATGGACAATAAGATCTACACTTCATAGATTCAATGAGCCCCAACAAATCTCAATTTGTGTTGCAGCAAGCTGGTGGCTCTGTGTCAGAGGTGCGGGCAGCGCCTTCTTGGCACACACATTTCTGAAACCACTTCTGTCCAGCGGTCTTGTCTAGCTCAAATAGATATTTCCAGGAGGATGAAGTCATCAAGCATTCACAGACTTTAGACCGCTCCACTGACCTGCACGATCTCCTGACCTCAACCTTTGTAATAAGGTGAAACGAGAGAAATCTGCAGTAATGAGATTTGTTAAAAAATGACAGACATTGTCAAAGTCCTATAAGGTCTTATTTTTTGCAAGGTGTAAATTGCAGCTCAGTAGTTCTGTCTCTGCTTGATGATTGTTCATTTTACTACACAAAATACACAAATATACACCCCTCCACACACATGATTAAGAACATTATAAGTCAACAATCAGTTAAGCTGTGAATGTGCCCTTACTATATAGTTGAAATATTGTCACAGAGATTTTCATACGGTGTGAAAACGTGTTCGAAAAGTGTCATCTGTCTCCTATCTCCCTCTGCAATCCAATAAAGCTGAAATGCAATAGAAATGTCAAATTGAATAGCGTCAGTCGCTGCAACTGCCGCCGCAACAGCATCTACAGCAAGTCCTGAGACAAACAACATTTTAACAATCTTTATTTATCTAGGGAAAGATTTTGCTGAGCATGCAGCCTCTCTGAGTACATTCATACAATCCCATACACTCACACCTGGGAGCTGTCACACACAACTGCAGACAAACTCTCGCACTGCACTGCAATCCGCCGTACAGCTCAGCTGAAGCAAACACAATGTTACGGGCACTTTTGGTCAGACAGTCCAATAACTGCGTCAGGCTTGGAATAAGATTATCAGCCACACAGCGCTGTCCTTTGACTGCCAGACAACAACACAGCCTCCTGTTTGTGCCTCTGCCCTACACTGTGTTACTACAGGGTTGAATACATGGATGACTCAACTGTCCAGGCTCATGGCTAATGGAGACCTTTACCTCCCCATGACCTGCCTCACATCACTGGGGGTATAGACAGTGGTAACACAAGCTGGTGGGAGGAAATGTTGGTCATCCAGGACATATTTTTGTAGATTGGCCTTTGTTTTGACTTCCAAATTCTTATGGTGACCTGTCTGATCCTCTGACTGTTGTGCTTTTAGACTCCATTCAAGCAAAATCGCCGCATTCCCCGATCTCAGCAATGAAGCTGTTGAGTAAAATGTCACCATAACCGAAACGAATAATGGCCAAAACTACATTAGACCAAGAATTTCCCCTGAAGATGCACTGCCTCTTACCGGCGGATCCAAAAATATCTCTGGGTCCAAGAAACCCGTTCGAGAAGTACCAGCGTCTCTCAAAATACAACGTCAATAGATTTTTTTTTACAAGACACTATGGTCTCAACATAGTGGAGATAGACGTGGCACTATGTTTTCAGGTTGTCCATCCGTCCCATTCTCTTGAACGCACTCTCTCAGGAATGGATGGAAGGCATTTCATCAAATTTAGCACCAACGTCCACTTGGATGATTAGAATTTGGTTGTCAAAGGCCAAGGTCACTGTGACCTCACAAAACATGTTTTTGGTGATACTTTTGACTCAAAGGTCACCGTGACCTCAAAATGACCTTGACAAGAATTCTCAAGAATTGATGTGGTAATTATGACAACATTTCACACCAATGTTTAATGGGTTACAACAAAAAAGTGATGACATTTTGGCCATTATTCAACACCATAACTCAGGAACAGAAGGAAGAGATTGTGACCATATTTCACAGTTGGTCAAATACTGAATAGGTGACACTTTTGACTCGAAGGTAGTGACGTCAAAATAGTTTTTTAGCCATAATTTAAGAATGAATTGGGCGATTCCAGATTTCACAAACATGTTGACCATGATGACACAATAGCACAGTACCGCCTTTCCTCCATCTTGTCAATTCTGCCCCTCACTTCCTGCCTCACTCTGAATTTCGAGCGTCATAGGAATCACGTGACTGCAAAGGACACATTGGAGTGCGCCTATCTAAGCGTGATCCTGTGAGTGAGTTTCATCTACAACTCAGAGAGGCCTCGCAGGCGGGGGGAAAAAATGCATCACATTTTGTGTAGCTATACTAAATCTTTACATAGTAATTAACTATGCGTACCTGTTTAGCCAATACATCTATGATAATGCCTCAATCAGCTCAACAATGTATATTCACTGGAATCATATGTATGTGTCATCAACATAGTGATAACTTTCACCTAGCCAAAAAATACACTTTATACCTTTTATTCAATTCCTTCCAAGAATTCACTACATATATGAGTCTGGACAGACATGGATGTAAACTGCAACTTGACTGGTTGGTGGAGGCATAAAACCATGGGGCAGTTATTCTAGTTTCTTCTAATGCAGGTCTTTATAGCTTGAATGCCATTGGCAATAATACTGAGAGCACCAAAACCAAAATTCCATTCACCTCCATCGTCGGGGTGGCTGTGGCTTGGTGGCAGAACAGTCGCCTGCCAATCGGAAGGTCAGTGGATCGATTCCCCAGCCACGCGTTGAAGTATCTTTGAGGAAGATACTGAACCCCAAAAATGCTCCCGAAGCTGCGCCTTCGGCTTGTGAACGCTCTCATATGTAAGTCGCTTTGGATAAAAGTGTCTGCTAAATGTAATTGTTTTGGGATGAAGGCAGAATTTTCAGAGATATGTCAAAAATCTGGGTAATTAAAAAAATGACAACTCTCCCCATGCTTACATACAGTACTTGAGGTAATTGACAAAATATGGTTAACCTTTTTCTAGTATCATGCTCTTTCAAAATCACATTACATCATTTCAGTGTGCCCTCTACTAAAAATGTCAAAGATTTAGCATACTATTTAGTCAAATTACTGTATGTTGTCAGGTATGTTCAGTTGTAAATGGTGAACTAAAACAGACAGCTGTACTCACCAGTTAGACCTGCTTTTTTGTCTTGTCCCGCTGTATCTTTTGGTAGAAAAAAAACCCCAGACCAGCAGAGTTGGTCAACACAAACACGAGAATACTGAGTGCCATTTGCTGATGTCACTGGATATTAAAATTGTAAGAGTTAATTACTCCTTGGTGCCGCCAACATGCAAAATTCCCAGTGCAGCTTTAAGTTCAAACTGGCCCAGTTTTTCATCGTGTCCCTCCTTGGCCTGGTTCCATTTGTTTTTACAGCATGGTTACTGTCATGTATTTTTTTCATGTAGATAACTTTTCATTCACTTATCCCAATAAGCTACTTAATCTGTATTTGTGCCGGGGTTTTAAGTCACCATATTACTTTAACTTGCTGCTGGCATTTGACAAACAGATGATTACATAAACAGAAAAAAACTTTCCACATACATTCCTGACACGCCAGCTCTGGGGAACATTAACTGGCAGGGTAAACAAGGCTAAAGCTGGCGGGAGAACGTGTTTGAAGCGTCCTTAGAGAGCAGCAGATCTCAGGCAGGCTAAACTGCTGTCAAGTTCATCGATACCAACTTTACACCACAATGCACAAAGACAGCCCGAGTCCTGGCTGCAGGCTCCTGCTTTTAACAACTCCAGAGCCTGCTATCGAACTCCTCTGGTTGGCCGTCAATATCACCTCTGTCTTTCTCTTCACAACTGTCAGCCATGGCAGAGATAAAGAGTTGGAGGGAGGTTGTGTAGTATGAGAGAGAACGTGTTCTCATAACCATAGGAAGGCAGAGGAGCGTATTGTTTGAGAGAATTTCTTGGTGAATAAGTCAGGAAGGACAGAGTATCCAGCTAGTACAGTACTGAACTCTTTCTAACTTAAAGCCTGCAAGTTTCTCCTCCAGCTCTACTTCACACCTGATCTACACACTTTTACATGAGCTATACATTTTCACGACACCTTAATTAGACCCAGTGTGCAGCCGTCGAGCTGAAACAAAGACTTGTCCTCCGTCCCACATGGCCAATGATCCCTGGAGGGAAAATGAATTGTGTCCCTCATTCAGTGGTCGCCTTCGCTGTTCACAATTTAATCCTTCTGTTGCTTTGAATTTCCTCAAGCCCTTGGCCTTAAAAAGGTACCTCCAGTGAGTTTACAACTCATGATCACTTAACCCGTTTTGAGTACTCCTCAGCCGGTGAAAACCGTTTTATAATGTCTCCTGAGGCTTTGGAGGAGCTTTGCTCAAGCTGGGATTGAGTTTGGAGAATAGAATCTTTTAATGGAAAGTCTGTGGTATAGAGTTTTTAAAGACATGGGGGGTTTACCAGGCAGGATGAGGCTAATGAAAAGACGCTATCAAGTCGCATTATAGGAAGTAAAGATTCCAGCATTATTTTAGCTTAACCCATACTGAACAACTAGGGACACAACAGCATTTGTAACAGAAATTCCCAACATCATTTATTTTTTTACAATGGAAATCACACTGATCACTGAAGTTTTTGAGAGCTGAAGTCATGGTGTTGCCTCCAGACTAGACCCTGTTCTACTAGCTTTTGTGACTCAATGAAATATCTTATTGAGGGTTTCATTCATTGGTCTCTTTGAAAAAAGTGAAACGTTCCTGGGGTTTACAATCAATATTCTAACATAAATGAGTTATTAGAATTTGAACCCTTTGTGATCTGAGTTAAACATCGGTTAATTTGTTAGCATACAAAGACTTCTCTCACAAATATCCCTGATATCCATCAAAGCACTCTTCTAATTTAATTTTCCCAATTTGTAGCTGTAATTTTTGCTTCAGTCCTCCCTGTCCTAACACTTGGCTTTCTTCATTCTGTTGCGGTGGTTTTACTCGCACTGGTCTAGGACTCATGGGAAATGGTGTTCATTAAAGTCAGCGAAAAACGTCAATATTAAATAAACAGTGCTATTACATGTTTGTTTTTTTAAGGAGTACCCTCATTGTCTAGGCTTTAAGAATGCATTTCACAACATAGTGTGCAGTAAGGTTATGTTGTGGCCTGGTAGCAATTCAGGTTATTACAAATGTCAATTGAAAGGGAAATCTGCTTGAAGAAGAATGAGATCACAGATACAAGCGGCTGAAGTAAGTTTCCTCCTATAGGGTGTCTGGGCTCACCCTTCAGATACGGGGTAAGAAGCTCAGACATCCGGAGGGAGCTCGGAGTAGAGCTGCTGCTCCTTTGCGTCGAAAGAAGCCAGTTGAGGTGGTTCAGGCATCTAATCCATATGCCCTCTTGGGCACCGTCCTTTGGAGGTTTTCCAGGCACTTGCAACTGGAAGGAGACCCAGAATATGCAGGATCCCCCAGGTGGAACTGTAATACGTTGCTAGGGAGAGGGACATCTGGACTGCTTTGTTTATTTGCCTGCTGCCACTGCAACCCGGCGGGAAAAGGATGAATGGACTTTCTGGTGTGACCAGGCACTGAAAATCAGGATCTCTTTGACTTTTTTCTCCTTCCTTTTTTTTTATCCCCTAACTTTATGGTAGTGCAAGTAATCTTTTAAGTGAACATCACTGCAGAACCTGTCCAATTAAGGTTGCAAGACCTCCTTTCAGGCCTTGGTGGTTGAGGAACACAGGTGTAGGCTACCTACCTTTCTCTTGTAGAGACTGTAGAACAATAAAAAGTTACCACGGATTTAAAGTTGTATATAAAATAAACTAATGGACTCGCAATGTTCATGTTGAGAAATTGAAGGTAATTAGATGATTTTGTGCCAGGGGTACAAAAAAAACAAAGACTAAGAAAAATTGTCCAAAAAAAGTCCAAACCTCCACACCCAAGTGTGTGTGTGTACATAGAGGGTAAGCAGGCACTCGGCTGTGGTCACAGGACCCACCGACCTCCCTTGCTACTCCTGGTTGTCTGGCAGAGTGCTAGGGGTGCAAAAAAAATTGACAAGTCCACACCTCCACACCCAGGTGTGTGTGTGTGTGTGTGTGTGTGTGTGTGTGTGTGTGTGGAAATAGGGGTTTTACTAGACAATTGGAATCTTTTCCATCCTCAGAGGGTGCTTTGGTTTGGGTGTGTGACTACAAGACACGGCGAATGTTGGAGACAGCATTTATGAAATCTCTAGAGGTCATGAGAAGCTAAAGAGGGAGCAAGGAAGTGGAATAACATCCAGGAGGAAGCTGGAGGAATACAAGCAGGCAGAAGGAAACATTAACAGGAAAGAGAAGCAGGCTTGGGTCCAAGCGGGGGGAGCGTATACTTGTGAATGTGTTGCTGTATCCCATCATTCCTCATGTCTTGGCTCAAGGTGCCAGGCCTGGATGGCTTCATATGACAACCTTAAAAGGCTGATGGAGTGTGGCCTGCTACATCCCTAGCCTCTGCCGCCAAGACCTTCACCAGCCCTCATTTAAGGCCATTGTCTCCCAATGAGTATCATTTGTCACCATTGACTTGCTCCATGCTCATACACTGATGATGTTTTTCTGTGGCCCTAGCCCATTTCCACAGTTGGTAAACAGCTAAATCCCTCTCCCAATCAATGCAGCCTATTTAACTTGAGCTATTGACTCGCCTGCCCCTCAACAGACTTGAGAGGCTGAAAAAATACAAACAAATTAGACGGGTGAGAAAGAACAACAGAAATGGGGGCGCTACTATGAAAACTCACATTTTCAACATTGAGCTTTCGGTGGCAGGAGGGAAGAAAGCGACAGGGTGGAGGTAAAGGAACAGGAAAAAGTGAGGGAAAACGAGGAGGAAACAGTTGATATGAACAGATAATCACCAGGCCTCTGTCCCAATGTGTAAAGAGTGTGACATTGCAGAGGTAGGCACGGCAGGGAAGAGATCAATGGGCTGCTTTTTGTTGATCAGTGATCCTTAACTATCTATAAGTAATTAACCTTCAGAGGAGAATGCAGGCAAGAAATAAATGGAGAAATAAGAGGGGGAATAGCAAATAAGCATAAGTAAAACAGAAGCTACCCTGCAATGATCAGGTAACCGCACAGAAAACTAAATTAACTATTAATTTAGTCTCCACTGCTGCCTCTGCAAATTGCTACATCTGATTCGGTTTCATTTCTGTCAGAGACTGCAATCGCTGTATATGACTATATCCCTGTGGTCTCAAGATGAAGATAAATATAGAGTAGGTGCTGTCACAACAAGCAATTGTATCACAATTTGGGGGCAAATGTTCAAAATGCAAAGTATTTCTGTTTTTTGTTCGGGTTTTAGGGGAGAATCTAATCTGGTCGTCTCCTCTCTGGCCTGATGAGTGCATCCTCTCCCGAAGTATTTGATGGAAAAGGATCGCATTAGGAGTCAGAGTGCCCTCTGTGGGCACTAGAAGAAAAACAAGGCCTTTTAATAGAAAACCTGCCTGATGCCAAAGAGATAAGATTTTTCAGTTTTACATCACACTTTTGTTCTTTTCTATTTTAGATGTGACCAGCTCAGCCAAATGACAAACCTGTACCATCAAATGAACACAGCGCAGTCACAGTGGTATCTGTACAGGGTTTAATGGCACACAAATGCCCATACAGTACATTATGATCATCTCAAACCATATTTTACTTCTATCTTGCATTGAATTAAACTGTAAAGAATGTTAAAGTGAGTAAATGGGAGACTATATTCTTGAAAATTGTCACATTATTACACAATTATATAAACAGACTGCTCGGGTTTCTAAGAAGCATACAGTGCGCGAAGTAAGAAATGTCATAACTTCTAACAATATGGCCACTGTAGAAAGCTTATGGCGAGTGATTATGGTGTTAAAAGCAAAGAAAGTCATGTGAAGTGATGACAACATTTTAAGTTAAATTATGATCATCTGGTAAAAACGGAGCTCTTCAGATTCCATTTTATTAACTTAAAACATGTCATTGGAAAACCGAATCATTCTACAACAATATCAAAACAAAAAAAATCTTTCTCAAAGGCCCTGCGCTGTGGCACTTCAATAACATTTTCAGTGGATATTTGAGTCAAGTGCTTCTTCTTGGTTTACCAGTGAGAAAAAATGTCAAGCGTAACCTTGGCTGCCGAAGTCGGTTCCTCACCAAAATGGACACCTGAAGCGAGAAAAAGTAATGATCCACTTAAGTCAAGCAAAGTCTCGTTACCTGTGTCATTCTGCTCCATCTACTGTACACCAGTGATGTAGTAATAAATAAACAAATGTGGGAAAACTACCGCATGATGTGCAGATGGGGTTATTATAAGTAATCCACATATACACAACCAAATACTTTTGCAAAAAACAAAAAGAAGCTGACTTGATAATACTTCTTGTGACAAATAAAACTGTTTTAGGTGGATTTCTACTGCCCTACATCACTGGTCTAAATAAATTATATGTAAAAAATGTGAAAATGCAAACACCCCATAAAAACAATCAGGGAACCTTAAGTAGCAGTACTGACCATCCAATGTAGCACTGGCACAGGTTTTCATGTGATGTGGCTTGCTTGATGAGGAGCTCCACTTGGGTTGGCACATCCAGTGTCTCATCATGAGAAAAGTCTCGACCTGCAGGGAAAAACCTCATCAAAAGACTAGACCTTTAACAGAAAATTCAATCTGGTAAGGCCTGAATTCCTTCTGATTTCAAGGTACTTTTAGGATTGTTTAAGATCTGGCAAGAGCTTTCCTCTACAAAAGAAAATGCAGCGGGTTAGCCTACACTATAATAATGTGACAGAAGATAGTCAAGTGTGAGTCAAACATCTGACCACTTGACTTATTTCTTTTGCAGCATTTCTGCACTAAAGCATTGCACTTTTTGAGCAACTGAGAAAAAAAACGGTGAATAAATTTTTTACCACGTACATATTTCACATTAAAGAATTTCAGCTTTGTTTACTTGGTAACTTACCAGCGGAAATAGTGTAGAGTCAAAACCTTTTATTTGACTTGAGTAATTTTAACAATGCTAACTGTATTTCCTGCAGGAACTTGTAGGGAAAAATAAAATAGTTGTACAAAAGCTGCTATTTGTCTAGAGGTATTACCCTTTTTTTTATATCTAGATTGGTATTGCTTGTTGAGCGCTGCAGAACTTACCTGTAAGTTTGTCTCTCACTCTGTTGATAATCTGAATGGCTTTCTTGTTGAGTGCCTCAGGTTGTACCAAGCCGTCTCCAACTAAACAAACACAAACAGGCTGGCATCAACTACAAGCAACTTTAGAAAAACCCACGGCACCTCCTAAAGGTCACGGTGACCTTTTTGAGGACTAATTTTGCATTCCCTCGCAATATTTTTTGTGTTCGCTTGCAATCAATTTTGCATTCTCTCGCAATACTTTTCTTCTTCCATTCCTTCAGAGCCAAATGTCTATTTCCACTCAGCTGCTCCAAGCGCAACGCCCCAGCATATCAGCTCATTGAATTTTGGAATGCAAAAGTAGTCGTCAAAAAATTCTCGCCATGACATTTAGAAGACCCGTAAAAAGCAAATTCGAGTGATCCACAACAAGTCTCTTTGCAGGTAAAGGAAATCAAAGTGCTGCCTTACAATAGCACAGCAGTTGCACCAATCATTTATGAAAGCAAGAGAGCTTGGTATTGTTGTGGATAAACGAGCGGGTTCTAAAACAACAAATAATCCATGGAATGACAGAATGAGCTGGTAACTCACTGAAGGAGTGAATGGATTCAGGCACTGTGGTCCCTGGTTTCTTGTGTGTGGTCTCTCCAAGGTCTATTCCCTCAAGAGCCTCTGCAGAAGACACCACACAGTCACAGGTTTAAACATGTTTACATTACATTAAGTGGAAACAGGAAGCGGTTTTGGCCACAGTTTGTACAGTAGACTCACCCACTGACTGGCCGGCAGTGTACGAGTCGGTCCGGGTGCGGGAACGCTTGGTGCCTTTGGTGTTTGCTGTGGGTGAAACAGGGAAGGTGTGTGAGAACAAGTATTTTTTTTCCTTAACATGAAAATTACTACTCTTATTTTTCTAGTATGTAGTACTCTACTCTATTATTTTAAGAATTGTTGTGACTTTTTTTAAATGCAGAAAAATGAAGGCTCCTTTTTTTTTTTTTTACCTTTATAAGTAGGCTCTGATATTCACTCAAAAATAGCAGATCGGTTTACACTGTCTCTCAGATTTATCTATGCACAGAAAGGTTTTTATGGTTTAAATTGTTCCTTTATTATTATTTCTTCAAATAAAAACAAAAAATGAAAATAACGACCCTCATTTACAATAAAACTAATGTGTACTACTGTAGTGGATAAAATGTCTTACTTAGGGCAACCTTGACAGTATTAGTTGAGAGTGTGCGAGAAATATTCATTCACTTTGTTCCTTGAACTTACCCAAGGACCTTTGTCGTTAAAGAAGTGTCTGCACCACTTCTTTAAGCATTTGGTCAATTTCTCTCCTAAATACGAGCCAAATAGATTTCCATTTTACTACTGGGACAACACGTAAGTTTATTTTTTTTAGTCCACTTGCATTAAATTTAATGTTACACACTGTCAACCACCTCAGAAAAGGAGTTTCTAGTCTAAGTGGAGTAATTTGCGCTGACCCTCACAATTTTATTTTTCTGGGCTGGACTCGTTCACATCCAGTTCATTATTATTGTCATTTACGGCTGCCATGGTTATTTCAGTCTGCAACCCGTAATTTGTCTGTCATCTGTGCTCCTTTGCTGAAACTTTGGAAAGACCACGCTGAATGCACTAAATGCGAGCAGCTGAGGATCTCTTACTGTCCATGAGCCTCCAATTGAGCAGCGGGTCGTAAACGAAGGCCTCCAGCACAGCCATGACACTGTCCCGGTGCTCCCTCAACACCTCCATCACTGTGTGGCAGGTGATCCGGTAGTTACCATCCAAGCCTGTCACCTGGCACGCAATCAGACACAAACTTTAGTGATGAAAACAAACCTTTCACTACATCGGAAGATTACGTTTCTGTCTTGTGTTTGTACATTAAAGAGAGGTCAGTGTATTTGGAAGTTCAGAACAGGATCCAATCTAGTGTTTGGAGGTTTGATGGTGGTGCAAGCCTTTTGTTTATAACTGGATCATTGAGCTGTAATAAAAGGCTTTTTAGAAACACCAGATCAGTTTCTCCCCACAGGCCATCATTCTGCTGAACAGTTAACACCAGTCATATAGTGTCAGGAGCAGTCCCTGTGCAATAACCCTGTGACACTAACATCCACTATAACACTGTAAATATGAACACTTATCAAATCTACGCATGCTGTACATACTGTATATACTTTCATATCCAACTCATATATATATAAAGCAACCTGTTACATTAATCATTTATTTCAGCACCATTGTACTACATACATGAAACATATTTCTAACTTTAAAAAAATTTCCATGTATTTGAGATGATACAACTTAAACATTTTACAATATTAAAATGTATTTCTTAATGCTTTCATTTGTTATTACTTTTCTTCTTTTCTCATTAAATTCACGGCCAAGTCAGGCATGGCTTCTGATAAAACATTGCATACTTGGAAAAGATTCATTATTATTTTGACTAATATACAGAAAACACAGGAGAAGAGGCTCAGACAGGATTCAGCGTAAATCTAGTAGAGGAGAATTTGTAATTTAATGTGGGGGACTTAAATACTTAGATAACTGCTAAAATAAGAACTTATTAAAAAGATTTTCCTGCTACAGAGTTTTGGAGTTTCCAAGCATAAGAGAACACCCTTCCTTTCTTTCTTGGGTGCTTTAAGTCAACAGACCGCACTGGTTGCATACCTCCATGGCGTTGGTCAACATCCTTGTCAGTCTGAATGGGATCTTTTCAGGGAACTTCTCTCTGGTCATGGCGACCTGAAGGTTGTCATGAGGGTCAGTCTCAGATATATTACAAAAAAAATAAAAAATCACCTGTGGATAATGTATTGAAAGAATATCTCCTCTCACCTCAAAACAGTCTCCGAAGTCAATGTGGAGGATCTTGCCACTTAACCGGTCTAGCATCAAGTTGGATGGATGCCTGGAGAACCGAAACATTAACTCCGTATTAATATTCTGTGATAACTGTCATTGTCATATTTTTAACAATCTGATCAAAAATAATGCAAGAATATGACCTTTTGGCTGAGAAACTCACCTGTCACCCAGTCCGAGGATGTAGCCCACCATGGACATCACAGCCAGGGAGCGGGTGTAATTGGTCCTCCTATCAAACCAAACCTGGAGGAGAAATTACATTTGCATTATAAGCGCTCTTCACAACATTAGAGCAGAACAGTGTGGAAATGGCACAGAAATCTCGGGCAGGCTGCTTGAGACATCTTTCTAGACACATGCAGAACATCACCATGGTACACAAGGTACTAATGTTCCT
This sequence comes from Coreoperca whiteheadi, assembly GCA_011952105.1. Classification (NCBI taxonomy): domain Eukaryota; kingdom Metazoa; phylum Chordata; class Actinopteri; order Centrarchiformes; family Sinipercidae; genus Coreoperca; species Coreoperca whiteheadi. Next base: position 4,851,502 of record CM022479.1, read on the forward strand.
AAAAATGGATTCCATTTGAAGGTCTCTTTGTTAAGTCCTGCTAAGTCAGTGGTTTGAAAGTAGGACACACAACCCAGAAAACTGATTCTTAAGGGGGAAAAACTGTTTTATTTAACTGCTACTGTATTTATTTCAATCATTGGAAAGATTAGAGACTGGATACACCTTTTTTCTTGGATCAAGTGGAAACTTTTCTAAAATGATTGCCAGTCCAGCCTCTTTGAAAAATGTTAATTTATAGATCTGTTTGTTATCTTTTCTATAACTGACCACTCTTGACATTTTACCCCAGAACCACTGAAATGTGAGGATGGATGCTGAAAAGATCAAATACACTCAATCATTCTTCCCTGATCATCTCACCTCAGAGCTGGGGCTCTTGAGCCACAAGAGCTTGGCCAGGTCGTCTCCGGCCGTGTTGTTGACTGCATGCTCAAACACCTCCACTTTCTCCATCAGCGTCAGGTGGTCGTAGTCTGGGGCCATCTGAAATACACAAAGCCCATTAAAAAAAACAATTCTGTGAGTTTAGACAAGTTAAATTCAGGGCTCATTTTCAATGCCAGTTACAAGTGAATGATAAGGAATTTCGCATTTAAAAAAAAAAAGGAAACCCAAGCTACAACCCTTTATGGTGGAGAAATATGTTACAATATAGATATTTTGGAAACCCACCAGAGAGTACTGGAAAACAGCAACATTTATAGACTCCTGAAAGTGAACGGAAGAGCTCCAGGAATGTATCAAAAGGATAATGATTCGTATTTTCAACGAGGGTCTCCACCACCATGACGATTGATTGTGTTGAAAAGGACATCACTTGCTTCACAGCAGAGTCTGATGTAATTTCAGTTATCAGGAGGGCTCTTTTGCAATACACACCCAGAGGGCAAACACAATTTCCAAAAGGTGATTAAAATACTCTTTTAAAGATCGTTCATACACGTCTACATTTATTTTCGTGGCTGCTCACTTTCTGCTGAATTTCACTGATTTCACTTTTAATTAACTATATATTACAGCTACTGTATGATCTGCTTTTTGAAGGTTAACATATTATTCAATGCCTATCAAGTCAATAATGTTGATGGACTCCTTATGCAGAATGTGTACTCTGTGATGATACCTACTACAATGAAATAAAGTTGTTAAATTAAATTAAAGTGGTAGATATGCTGGCCCAAAAACATTCTAAATGGTAATGTAATTACAACAAGACAATTGTGTTCATACTGAAATATAAGCCTGTTTCAGGTCATGGAAAATAAGAAACTGAGTTTAAGCAGGTCCCATTATAGTAAGGGTGTTTTGAAAACGCTTTAATAACTGTACCAATGTCAGAGCCTGTGTTTGCACTGAAGGTGTGTATTGAGCAGAGTTCCCTACAAACTTGAGGTTGAGCTGAAAATAACCAGAATAATGATTTTCCTTAATGCAGTTCCTTTAAGGAACTGTAAAGTTTTGGTTTTAGAAAGAAACACAGTGACACACACTGCAAAATACTAAAATCTATCATTGTCTCACTCTCCCATCTTCCTCATCTTTTATCTAAATCTGATTAATGGCCTAACTGATTGACAGGACAACTTAATATCTTGCCATTTAGAAGGCTTAAACTGAAAGTAACACATCATTAATAACTCAAACACCATTAGTAAATTGAAAATAAAATGAGTCTAATTTAAAAACATGCCAGCAGAAGAAAATCACAGGGTAATTTCCATTAATTTGTTCTCACATCTTAGTGAAAGTAGAGCATGTATGTGCAAAGTTATTACTGATGAAACTAGCTATTTAGCAGGCTTCTTTGAAAATATGCCCAGTTTTTAGAAACGTTTAAAGAGAAGGCCTGTTTTTTTCAGTTATTGACGGATTCCTGTTATTTTATTCTGTGATTAGAGGACAACCAACAGAGGGGTTGGGAGTGATATTTCCTGCTTGTCTACTCACAGTCCCACAAGGTTGGTTGTTTTTTTATCTTGTTGACCAGTGAATCAAGGTTGAACATGATATCATCATCCTATTATGGACTAATAAGACTTGAACTTCAGCCCTGCCCTTGTCCAGTGGCCTTGATGTTTCTTTGGTCAGCTGTGATGCCTTTTTCAGTGTATAGTTTTCAATCAAGCTTTTTGCACAGCGGATGTCAGGGTCTAAACCTGCTCTGTCTCTGCCCTGAAATGTCACCTGAGGAACTTTCACTTTCTGTAGTGACATTTTAGTGAGGAACATTAGGTATGTGTGTTTTCGCTTGTGTGCTCTTCTTTCTTTCCCTATAGGTCAACACCCGTTACAAGCATCAGCAGGATGGCGGGCACTGGTGCATTTTGCCTGCTGCTCCGTCTCTGAATTTGTGCCATTTAATCAACGCCTTTGACGCACTAACTGGCCGGTAAAGTCTGTGGCTACATGCTACCTATTATCTTCCAATCCAGAAAAACACTTTTACTGGGTTAGCGTCTCCAGATCAGCTCATTGTTTTACCTACCTATCGTCATGCTACTGGAGCGGTCAATATTTCAGTCTCTGTCTACCACATCACTATCCAACATGAGCCCAGCTGCTTATGCAGCTTGGGTCTTTCCCTCCTGATGTGGTCAGCCCTGCCAGGCTCTGGTTGGTTTTCACTGCAAGCCACCACCGCCCTTCCAGGCTACCTCCTGTCCTCACCGAGCTGTTGGTATACTGCCGCTGATATGCTGTGGATTATCCCGTGAATACACATTGTTTCTCCTTCCCTGGACACCCGGCTCTAGTGCTCTCAAACAGGACCAAGCCGCCGTTGTACTACACCTCAATTCTTCATAAACTCAATAACCACCTGCGTCCGGACTGCATGGACATTCGCAAAGAAGTTAAGGTTATATCTCACAAACAGATCATCAATATCAATAACTGCACCTCCTCCACTGCTCCTGTCCTAAGGGGTCCCCCAGGGTTCGGTGCTTGGTCCTCTCCTGTTCATCCTGTACACGCTCCCCCTTAGTATCGTTATACGCCCTCATGGTCTCCACTTCCACGCCGATGACGTCCAGCTCTTCATCTCCACTAAATCCATCCCCACTGCAACTCCTTTTGGTCTGACCAACTGCCTCGCTGAAATTAAGTCAAGGATGCAAGCTAACTTCCTCAAACTAAACTGTGAAAAATCAGACATGATTCTCATCGGTCCCAAATCCCTCACCAAAACCACTCACAACTGCTGCCTCGCCATCGATAACTCCACTCTGTTTCCCTCCCCACACATCCACAACCTTGGAGAGATTTTCGACAGCAACCTCTCCCTCGAACACCACGTCAATCAAATCTTAAATGGCCTTATCAAGTTGGCAAGTTTACATTTCCCTTTGTCTAGCCTTGCAGCTACTGCATAGCTTCACAGCCACTTGTGCTAATGTAACTTTAGTAGAGTCATTTTGAATTAGCTTTCTTTTGTTTGACCCATTTTAGATCCAAGCAGCCATCTTGGACACGAACGCGAACACACACACACACACACACATCTTTTGTCTGTAGTTCTTCATCTGTATTTAGTGCATTTAGAGTTAGTCTTCTGCTTTGTTTATCTTTTTAAATAAATGCTTGTGTACAATTATGCTGGTCTCTTTAATATTTCAAAAGAGTGAATAATTTGCCCACCTCTTCTATGCTGAATTCCAAATCCTTCACCTACTAATGGTAATTCATGTTATAGTTATTAATTTAATGATTAATCTGAGTTCCAAATTGATAGTTTAGTGTATTTTACGAGACTCAATCAATAAATAATTTCCTTTCAGTCGAAAGGTGGTGCTCCAAGGTCTTTATTAATCAATCATATCTTGTATAAGCTTGATAGCCAAATCTAATTGATTGCACCAACACAACTTGGTAATCATGTAAACCCCAACAGTATTCATCAATATAATCCCTGAAAACAGATGCTTATTGCAGATAGCATAATTAAAATCCATCCTGGGAATGTAATTGTTTCTAACATCTTAATGTTGGTAGGTAAGTTAACTGACCGAAACAGAGAAAACTGTGCTCTAATAATGTAAAAACAAAACATATATGTAGACAGGAAATGCATATTCAGTCTGTTTTCAGTTATAAAAATAGAGGAAGTAGAAATCTAATGGAGGTTCCTCACCCTGAGCATGATCCGATGTTCAATATTGAGCAAAATCTTTTTCTTCTCTCTGTAGTCTCTAATGAGGGCGTGCAGGGTGTCACAGTGGGGCACCCAGCCAATCAGACCTGAGTTGGTGGACAGGGGGATCACTGCGTAGCGCTGAATGCTGATGAAAACAACACACAGCCAAGACAAACAAACAAATCATTATCAAGGTTTCAATAATATAATTTTTCAACTTCATGTCCACAACTCTGAGAGTATGCAAGTGTGTGTGTGCTCAAGACATATGTGCAATGTACTGCCCCTCGGAGTCTGTGTGTGTGTGTGTGTGATGCTCTTGTGTGTGTGACGATGACTGTGTCTACCTGAGGTTTTTGCGCAAGGACGCAGGGTCATTGGCCAGCAGTGTGTTTACCAGTCCAAACAGCTGCATGACTCTCTCATCCTGCCTCAGGTCCTCATGGCCCTTCAACAGGAACATGAACTCATGGCCATTACTGCCTGCAGAGGTCGTCACAAAACACAACATTGATACACTGTACAAGAAGGGTTAGGCATTATGTAAGAATAATGATATGGTTGAAATTGGCAGTACTGGCTGTTTTCGTCAGGGTGCTAGCCCGCTGCTCTGCAGCTGCATCTCAATTACCTTCGCCTGAAGAAATGTCTCTTGAGTTTTTCGCAGGCAATAAATTATTTTATATGAACCACAGCGCTCCTATAGCAGCCCATGTTCCAATAATCCCTCCCTTCATGGTCACCCTCGATTTGGAATGGCACTCCAAAATGACAAATATGAGGGGTTGTGGTAAAATAATTCTGCTATGGAAAGGAAACCCACATTGTGCAGCAGAATGAACACAGGGGTTTACAAGTAACCATACTGAAAATAACCTTTGAAGTTCATGTGATGTTCTATCTGTTGATTGTGGCCAAGGTATTTTTTTTTATCACCTCACATGGAGTGGAAAATATGTATCTATGCACTGGATTAACTGCGAAGAATGAAGTTTTCAGCATGACAGGGAGGAAAATGAATTTAACTTATCTGAAGTACAGATGATCTCACTTATGTAATTGTTCCACTATTTTATACTGTCCTCAGTATGTCCTCTAAACAGACCATGTTACAATGATTTCACCAACACTGTAATTGTCATTCTGCCTTTAATGGAGTTAACTGACGAGTTAGACAGAGTCCCTGTTCTATCCCCACTTTACTCCTAATGACAATCCCAATAAGCAGTGTATTGTGTGTCACTGGGGGGACAGAGTGCTGACAGTAAATCTAAGCGGCCTGTAGTGGGTGACAAGTCTTAATCTGAAGTCTTGCTCCAGAGGTCAGTTGATTTATTGGCCATCATCTTTTACAGAGTATGTTGTGTAACACTGATGGGATACATCAGAACAAGGTATCACATTGTGCAGTGAAAAAGAGTGAAGTAGAGTGAACCATTTGTGATTGATAATCTAAGGATTTGGCTTCAAGACAAGGTGACTTTATAGTGCTGTGGCATTTTAGAAGCACTTCAGTGTCATATTTCAAATCACAAAGCAGAGAAGGGGATAAGGTGTCGGAATTATTTATTTTTGTATTCAAATTAATGCCAATGGATGGTGTTGGGAAGATTCCTGACAAATTGATCTGCGCCTGCATGCACCATTTCTCTTGGGATAAAAAATGACTCAAAACTCATGACATGAGCTCCCTGGCCATTGAGTTTTTAAAAAGATGTTTTTCTGTGGGGAATAGGATTTATTTTTGGTATGAAGTTCATCATCGGTTTGATCTTGCTTGGGTTTGTAAAGAAGATTTTTACTCTGGTGTATTATCCACACAGAGAGCTCTGCCACAACTGATGAATTCTAAATAAACTGTGGCCTTGGAGCTGTTTGTTTTTTGGGTAAAGATTATATTAATATTGAATTTTCTAATGCGATGGCCCACGCCTGCTGAAAGCATATGACTCTGACTTCAGCTATTCTTTAATCCATTTTCCTAATATAATGGGTTCAGAGCCACAAGGCCTGTGCAATTTTCTCCTAATCTTACCCATGATGGTGAGTTTGCGTGGGCGCTGCTTGGAGGTGATGACCTGCAGGGAGGGGGCGATAGACTGGATGCGGATGATAGGCTGGTTGGGGTCATAAGTGCCTGGTACAGCCAGCTCCAGGTCCCGGCACATCAGCAGCTTTGGAGACACATATTGTAGCTCCAGGGAGGTCAGCTGCATGTAAAGTTGATGAGGTGGGGATGTAGCACAGGAAGAGACAATTCGTTTTTAGTCTGTTAAAAAAATATATGCAATGGCAAAACAGCTCCTGCCAACTAAACCAATATGCAGTGCTGACTATTACAGACATTGGCTCATATCCAAGTTAAGGTTGTATCTGGAAAAAGTTATTTATACACAACCTTTAATAAATCACTCTGGAACATTTCACTTTCTATGTGTCCATTAATAAATGCATTCTCTGCTTGTTGGCAGATTTAAACTGCATCCAATCTGACTCTGGCAGACTATTTAACAGTTAAATTCTGAATGCTAATGTATGGTTACATCATCAGAGCCGCAACCTGCTCTGGATCTGCTGTTTGGATGCATACTGGAGGGGGTTTATTTCTATGTTAATGCCCGAGGGGGAATATTTGCAATGCTCCCAGCATGTTATTATATTGCTGTGTATTTCATGCTGCTTACTGTAATGTCACAGCAGGGAGCATCCCTGTGAGCAGGATCACACTACACGTCAAATAGTATTGCTGTCTCCATTTCCTATGTAAAGTGAGAGCTCCTGACATTTTTGTCAATTCTTCAACAATGAAATGATCGCTGGGAGGAATGACATCAATCAGTTCAATTTGACAGTATTTTAATTCCAGAAGCAAAAAGGTGTAAGTAATGTTTAAGACATCTTTTCAAGACTTACGAAACTTACTTTGAGAAGCCCACCAAAGCAACTGGCTAACAGCGTCTGTATCTGCATCACTTACCTTAGACAGATTCATAATATCTGAAATAGCTTATCCAGCTTCAGGGATACAGTGGAATACAGTGTGCACACTTAAGATAATTCTATGGGAATTTTAATGTGCTTGTTACCATATCCATATGTTTGTTATATAAGAGGGTGTTTGTTAAAGTAATTAGCTATTAAGTATATTGGAATCTTTGGTGACAGAAGTTGTTTAATGATCGAGAAAGCATCTGTCCTGTGTTTTGGCTGTTTAATTGTGTTTTGGGAGCTGGTGAGAAAGTTAGAGAGAATAACAAAAACAGCAAATCTTCATCACAACAGTTAGTCGTGAGAAAGGCTGAAGGATAATAATACAACTAATAGTGCAAGTTAATGGCTGGACCAAAAGTCATTATCACAGAAAAACACCCAGAGCAAAATTAGCTGCAACTTGTAGAATCTGTTTCACAAAGAAATTCTGGCTTTATTTGCATTTGACCTGTGTCCATCATACTTTAGTTAATAAACTGGCTAATGAGTGTACGATATTAAATGGAGCGATGATATCCCATGACGTTTTGCCATTCTTCTTTGACTTCCATCGTCCCTCTGTCTCATCACATCCTGCAGTCTTTCAACATTCTTTTTGGCATCTTGTTTAATGATTTCACCCAGAGACAGAAGAATGAAAGAAGTGCCTTTTTTCTCTATCATTATCTTCCAATCACTGCAAATCTAGCTCTTTCCACTTTATATCACTAAGAGACCATATGTACGGACTGACCTGCCATGAGATCAAAGAACGAGTCAGGACATGAAAGGCAAAATATTTCTCATCACATCCGATAAGGAATTGGAATGAACATAGGAATGTAGAACTGGTGGGATGTCAGCTCTAATTTTCCCAGGAGGCTTAGAGTTGCCATTTGAGCGGACTTTTATTAGCCACATTTGTCTGATTTACATTAGTTTGTTGAGTTGTAGGTTCACTGGTACAGGTTGATCTCTCTTTGTTCCCTTGGTGAACATACCGAAGCATGCTCACATATATTCCTATATTTACAAAAATATAAACATATACATGTATACATACACATTTATAAATACACACACTTTATGTACATACAGTATTCCTACCTGAGGCAGACTGCAGTGGTCATTAGAATGCGGTTTAAGAAAAACTAGTACAGATTCAACAGACTCATTACAGTGACTCCATAGTTTCACTCACCTGTGGCAGCTGTTTGGAGATGCGTCTGAATACATGGTAGTAGAGGTCCCAGGCCTGGGTCAGGTCTTTCACATTTCCAGAGCGCATGTACTTCCTGCACCAGTCCTGAGCCTCCATCAAATCTCTGCCGTAAGCCTGTAGTATGAAGTAAGACAAACACACTCTGTCCCTGTACAATGACTCATTCAGTTAAATGAAAATGGCTTGCCAAAGCACGACTATAAAAATGAATGTCAAGGCACTAAAAACATCAATGTTCCTACTTGATTAATCTAGAATTTCAGTAAGTATTTTGTTTTTAATACTACACTCTGCAAAGGCAGCCTGAATGGAAACATCTGATATTTCTTGAGCAGAGAGCTAGGGTCACATGTAAGACTTATGGCTGTAAAGTAAATAGTCCAGTGACAACCCAGTTAATTTGTGGTGATAAAATATATGTAGTTAATTTTACAATGCCTACAAAAATATTGACCCTTTCTCCAATTTTTTAATGTTGTATTGTTTAACGACTTTGAATTAAGTGTATTAATGAAGCTTTTTTGACACTAATCAACAGAAAAGACTAATGAAAACCAATTTCTACAAACTGATCTAATTAATAACAAATATAAAGCACATTTCTTTCTGACCTCTCAGGAACTACATTTAGGAACAGAATCAGGAACTAAATGTTTCTTTAGTACATTTGTATTTGAGCTTCCACTGAATATCACAACAGATTAAAAAGCATGAGCTTAATTCTTGGCAACAATTTCGTGCAACTTTTAATCTATGTTGGACAGGAGTCATGCAGAGGCTATAGTTTGTGGTGTTGCACTGAACAAGACTAAACTCTAAATTCAACCCCAATCTGAGATGACACGCACCTGGTTAAAAGAGGTCTCTTTGAGGGTCTGTGGTCCCCTCTCCATCATGGCATGTAGAGGCTCAAGCACAGCAAACATGCCCTTGACGTTGCGCTCACCAAAGTAAAGACGCGACGCCTCCTCAAGGCCCTCGTGCCACATCTCGTGCCACAAGATGGCCACTCGGATAAGCTCCTCACTCACCTTGACAAAGAAAAACAAAAGATGAAAAGGTCAGACTGTTCTCTGATGTTGCCACTCAAATCTCAGAGGTATAACATATCAGGTATCTGGTCTTCATGAATAATATCTACATTTTAGATTGCTTCAAGTTTTCTAGACGAAAAATATGACATTTTATGTTTATAAAGAAAAAAGAAAACAACCATCTCTCAACAGGAGACAACACATCAGTGCAACCTACAGAGGAACTTACTAAGCACAAATACTTGGTAGCACAGTGGTAGCACTTCATTCATTCTTTTCATAAAGATTTACATGATGTTTTGATGTACAGTATACAGTAGTGCCAGAGTGAGTGGTTCAGATTTCCTGATTCAGATCGATGCACATTTCTAATGCTGCAACTTTCTTTTTTTAAAACGGGACCAACGACTAAACTTAAATGTGAAAGGAGAAGGAACTCCTGTTATAAGGTTCATAACTCATGTCAGGATAGGTAAAACAGAACATTCTAGGTTCATTTATCTACAGTTTTATTTATATACACACATATACATACACACACAGATGGGTGAGAAAAAAAGATGTTTGTATAAGTTTATATTATATCATTTGGTCTTATGGAATGGAGAGCATTGTCTTTAGGTGGTGCAAAATCTCCCATAGGTGTGGAACTGGGTAGTGATCTGGTGACTATAACGGCCCTAGCATTTTATTCATGTCATTTTCAAACACACCAAACTTTTCCATGAATCCTGGTGTCCGGAAGCATCTGAATTTGATACATTTCTCCACTCTTTTATTTAGGTTTTTCCTTTAATTTGATCCCCATACGGAGCAGAACTTATTCTGCTGGGACATTTTACCCTCAAGAACAAACCTGCATTTTACTTTTCTAAAGTAAAGAATGAAGATGATTTTACAACTAATAAAATCTTTGTACCATGATGGCCTGCTGAACCAGAGTGTTGCAGTGTTCACACATGTTCTTCAGGATCTTGTTAGCAGCATTGTGGCGGGCTGTGGTGGTGGACTTGGAGGCCACAGTCAGCGGGTAGATCAAAGCCTGGAGGTGAACAAAGAACAATCCAACGATCACGATCACTGACAGTACTGCTTTAAGTTACCATAGGAAATGTGTTCTTGTTTCTGTTTTATATTTTGAAACAACATTACCAGTAGGGTGAGCAGACTTACTTGGGGATGATACCGTCCAATGTCTGTCAGCAGCTGGTGGATGAGGCGACCCACCAGGGCTCGAGGAGTGTCAATTCGAGCTATGAGTTGAGGGATTACCTGCACAAGCAGAGATAATGGAATAAAAACTCAGTAACCTATGTTTACCTGTGAAATATAAAATATAGCATTGACACAATACATGCTCCAATCAACAGGAACTGACTTTTTTTTTTTTTAATTTTAAATTCGCGTTTACCCTTTTAACCTGCCCAAACCCTCTCACTTCCATGGGGATTCATTTATCAAACTTCTTTACCTCTAGGCTAACTCCACTTCAAACATGTTTCTGTATGTGTGCATGTATTACCTGTAGCCAGGTGTCTATTTGAATGGTCTTGATGCCCTCCACCAGGGCTTCATTTACTTCAGGCCAATGACCATAGTCAAACCACAGAGTCAGAACCCTGAAAAGTACAAAAAATAAAACACAAAAATAAAATCAGATTCTTTTCTTGCCTAATTATTAAGGATAATGGCATCAACCACTAGAGGTCCTCCTATCCCCACACACCACTTCTGTTCAATGTCCACAACTATAGGTGCAGTTTGTTTGCTTGGACTACTTGTCCAATGTGTGTTTTATCTCACCTGAGTGTGTCCTGCAGGTTATTGCCTCTGGACAGGGAGATGGAGCGAAAGAAACCTTGAACAGCAGGAACTGTGTACAGGAGCAATGTCTTCGAGAGGTCCTGTGGAGGGACAGCACACAACTGATGCTTTTTCATGCATGGCAAAAAGAAAATAGGCTATATTGGAGAACATACTGTACTGTAGGTGTTGACTGTATGTGAGTCTGGATATTCACTATAATTTAGAGTTCAAAATTCATACTTTTATCATTATTGGGGACAGCAAAGATTAAGCAAATTAATTTTTCTATGCTCTGTCTACAAACAGTGACAGGAGAATTCCCATAATAATATCTTGTCAGGTTAAGTCAATGTCCACTTGTCCCCAGAAATGTGTCTGTTTTAAAGTTGTGATGTTTTGTAACTGTGATACTAATACTTTGTCAGATCTTAAAAATTTGGCTTTCTGAATCAGTATATGCATATTGGGGTCTGTAGTTGGTCAGTTGCTTTTGAACATGTGGCAGAAATGTGAGTATACGAGCTCACACACTAGCTCACTGGAGGAGGTATGTTCTTGAGTAGGCTGAAAAACTGCAAGGGTAATGCAGAGACTGTAGTTATGGTATACAGTAGTCTTAACTAAAGATGTCTACCTTGGTTGGACTGGGAGTGCTGGGAGAAGAGGAGAACACTGAGTGGCTGATGTGGATGAGGGTGAAGAGGGTTTAATTCTCCATGACTCTCACCTCATTGACCTTTTTTTGGCCTGGTGAGGGCACAGGACTGTGGTCAGTGCTGTCGACCTCGCTGTCGCTGTTGCTGGCTTCGCTATTAGCACTGGCCCCACTGGCGTGTCGCAGCTTCTTCTTCTCGTCACGGCCTTGGTTCTGGTGTTTGTAGTGCAGCACTGCTTCAAAATTCATTACCGCCCAGGCATGCCAGGCCTGTCGAAAGACGGTACAAAATGGGTGAAACTGGATTTCTAAGAATAGATAACTGGAAATGACTTCCATGTTAGTTCATGATGTAATTTTGGAAGTTTACCGAGGGACAGATATCTCCCAGGGGGCTGCAATTTTTCCGAAAGATAGGAGTTTGATGTTGTGCTGTGATTAGCTACAAGCTATTAAAGGTTGAAAGCGGAAAGGAGTTGGTGAGGATAGATGGGGGGAGAGGTATGTGAGTATAGTGATATCTTTGTAGCCTGCAGCACAGGCATGGACAAGAAAAAGCAGAGATGGTCTCAGCTCTTCCATCACCTCAAATCACCACAAGTATGACAATCGAATGAGCACAATAAATGAGCCGTGCATAGACAAAAAAGCAAAAACAAACTATAACACAATAGCTATGTTATGACAAGTTTGGTTAAAATGCAAAAAAAATGGGGTCTAAGGTTTTCATGGTGACATATCAGTGTCAGGACAACCTCTTGTTGTCAAAGGGTTGAAAGGGAGGGACTGACCTTGTACCAGTTGCGGTCATGCTCAGTGGAATGGCTGTAATACTGCAGAACCTTGGGGATGGTGCTCTCGTTGATGCCCTGCAGACTGAGCTGCCACTCGCCCAGCTTCAAGAAACATCTGCATGGAAGAAAGGGAGCGATAAAAAGACAGAGGGGGACATTTCATCTAAGATTATTACTTAAATAACTGCTTTTCTTCCCTTCAAAATATTATTTTACATTTCAGCTGCCGCCATGTATAAATATCAGAACACCGGCTAACTGAGTAGCCTGTAACATTAAAATGATAAACAGCAGAGCTACGGCTACATACTGACCCCCCCCTGTAAAATCTGTATTCTGTTGCTCCAGTTTTCAGAACAGGGGTGACAAAGATGTCTGACGATGAGGTGTACGAACAGCATGTGTTAAAGTCCAACAATGTAATTCATTGGTACTGTTTTTTATTGAGTTCAGAATACAAATTGGAAATCAGATGTTATCTATTCATAATTGTCTCTTTAAAGTGATGCTAAAGATGAGTTTGTATACTAAAAACTAGGTTAAAAAAGTCATTATTTTTAGTCAAATAATGCATGATAGCCTGATTATGGCCAGTAAAAAATATGTTTGGCTGGTAAATTTTCTCAGTTTACCTGCCATTGGTAGATGAGCCTAAAAATTAATTCTGGACCCTGTAACCAGCCAATGAAGCTCCTATGGCAAGCCCTTGAACTTAATTTTGTAAATTCTGTAAACATTTCCTGGCATTCCATCTCAACTTTTTTGAGACCATAAAAGTTACTGAAGTCAGAGGTCACTGTTATTAATGGAAGCTCTGCAGTGGCAACTAACTCAATGACTAAATGACAACATTATCAATGAGGAAACAAAAGCATTGCCTGAAATGTACATTGAGGTCAGACAGAACCTTATTGACCGGCTTGCAAAAGTGACTCATTTCGTTACATTCGAGTTTTCAGTGTTTCCGCTAGTCGTCCCAGAGGGGAAGTTAAGTTATTTCAGTCATTCATAAAGTGTGTAGTTGAGCTCAGGTTGTAATTTTTATTAGTTAGAGAAAGGCTGTGTGTTGGGTTTGCTGCCCCAGAAAAGAAATAAATGTAACGTTAATACAACGTCTATAACTCTTTAGAGCAGAGTTGGTCCAGACTGAACAGCCAGCTAGTTAACGGCTAACTTTGACTGATTTTTCTTTGCTGTGGCAGAAAAATAAATAAATACATTTAAAAAAAAAAATCATAAGAGAAAACCCAATCAATCATCTGATCGCTCTGATTATTCTATCTGCGGTTCCATCTCTGAAGCTCTAAAAGGTATTTGGGAGACCTCCGGTTTTAGGCTATTTTATTCGACTTTAGCCTGATTCGAAGCTGGCTAGCTGACTAGCTATTCACAGTCTTGACCAACTATGCTGCGAAGAAATAGTACAAGAAGGCCGGTAACGCAGGTGCAGTTAGGCTGTGGCTGTGCTAACCAGAGGTGGAAGAAGTATTCAGGTCCATTACTTAAGCAAAAGTACTAATACCAACCCCACTGTGAAAATACTCCACTACAAGTAAAAGTTCTGCAAGTACTCACAGCACATGGTACCGGTCAGTGCTTTACTATTATATATGATGTTTCTGGATTAATATTACTGCTGCATTAATGTGTGTGTTGTGTGTATTGGAGAATTTACGGTACGTTATTTTAGAGAAAATGTGTCTATCAAGATATATATCATATATCGCGGCATAGCCTAAAAATATTGAGACATTATTTATAAGCCATATTGCCCAGCACTAGTCACAAAGAAACATCATCATGAGATTATAACCGTGCTTATGTTGTCATTGCTTATAAAGAGTTGGCAGTGACATTCATAACACCCAAGGGCAGTCCATTAAAGAGGAGTGATGATACAGGTCTTAGAAATCATGCAGGCATTTATCAAAAATATCACTACTTAAGGCAGAAGTGCATTTATCTGCTGAAAGGTTCTGGGATTACATCTGGAGATTTTCCATTATCCAAACCACTTTTCCTTTAATTTCCCCCGACAGTGAGCTCTGTGGCATCCCTGAGGAGGACTTAGCTCTATCCATCACCCTCACAAACACAGATGGTTACAGGTAAATAGTCAAACTACTTGTTTTTGGCAAGGCCAAGACATATAATTCACATACAAATACAGTAAACTGAGCAATGGCAAGCACTGTATTGTCGAACCATCCACCAGCAGTCTGGATACGGTTTGCAGAGCATCGCCAATAAATTGTCTTTCAGGATTACGTAATTTTGTCTGAGTGCTTTCCCATGCGAGCGTACAGTTTAGGTTCAGCGTGTCTATGCCAAACTGTTTCCGTAAACGGTTAACAGGTTGAATTTTTAGGGAAGAAGCAAGAGGAGGATGGGGTGTTTGGGGACGTTTGAGCAACATGTTATTTAGACAGGAGACGCCAGGGTTATTGATTTTTCTGTAAAATAGCAGTGAAATTACCCTGGATTCTTTGGGGAGAGAGTGGAGGCATCCGTTTGATTGTGTGGATGTGAGTATCTGTCTGAGCAGTCCAGGTGTGCTCCATACCACACAGCCGACCTGTCTTCATGAAAGTGTGTCAGCATGTCTGAAGAGAACCGGTCCTGACTGACATTATACAGGTGTTTTTCCCTAATATGCATTCCTCAGGCAGCCATAGTTACTGTCTGGAAGATGCAAAAATGAGAAACAGCCGCTTCTGCCTGTTGTCATGCTTGTGTGTTGTCATGTAAGATTTATGAGATGCGAGAGTGGCACATGGCCAAATAAGACTACTCTATGATTTACTGTACATAAGATTATACCTGCCTGCTCCCAGGTTGCAACTTTTGCTTGTTTTGAGTTGTTTGACCAACACGATACCCAGTGCAGTGCAGTCAAATTCTCCAAAAAGTAATCATTATCCCCTCAGCACTGGCAAGCCGCTAACATTCGAACGTAAAGGAGAGAGATTTGGATATCCTCCTTAAAATATTTCCATGAGCCCACAAGAGCATGCAAACTACTTTGAGGTCATTCCTAGCAATTTTGGGGAATACAGAAACTTTCCATTTTCTAATCCCCTAAATCAGTGTCTGAAAATACCTGATAGTTTATTATTTGAATGTTTGAAACTGACTCCATACTGAATCATTTCCCACAGTGAAGGGAGTTGATGATAGTGGAAAGGTGCCAAGGCTGTGCCAGGGCTGTTAGCTGAAGAGCACACAGCAAGAGTGGGAGAGGTGTGTGTACAAACCACCAGCACTGTGGAGGAAACACACCTAGTCTGTGCTATGTTTGTGATAAGTGGCTGTGTGGGACAAACTGCCAAAAGGGATCATTTTATTGAGAATCTTGAGGTGAGACATACAGAGAATCTGGCCAACTTTGAAAAAAAAACACAGAACATCAATGGACTAAAAGGTGTTATGCCAGACTGGGTCATGCTCATGGAAAAGAAGCAGAATGTACTGTACATGACCCTGTGTGTTTACAACACGAGAGCAGAAAATACATGAGGTTACTTTTTCCTTACTTCAGCAGGTTGCTTTGTGTTTTCTCCATTGTGCTGGAGTGGGTATATGGAGGCTGGCATGAAGGTACTTCTTTTTTAGATTTAATACTACTGAACCACGTCTAAATGTATAATGACACAGTGGCATTAGTTCTAGAGAAGTTGACTTTCCCTCTGGAGCTTCACTAGTGATATATACCTAGAAACAAAAGCCATGGAATTAACTGTAATTCACCTATACATCAATCTGAAGATCAAAAATGGGAGTTTTCTTCAAAGCACTCAGTGTTTTGAATCAATTGCACCACAGCTAATGGTTACATGCAATGAAATAAGACTTTAAATGTCAAGCTACAACATTTAGGTTTCAGCACTTCATTTTTGCTCCCCTCCTCCTGTCCATCTGTAATGGGAACTCCAACTGCTTGTTGATTGTAATATAACTAGTGACATTTCTATGTGAGGTTAGTAATTAAAAACAGCAGGTGATGAGCACTGTCCACTATGTCAAAAACTAATATAACTGCAAAGAGGAGTTTCTTCATTGTTTGTCTACATGAACTTACTCCACTTAAACATGCTGCTTTTGAACTTAGCCTATATGCTGATCTCCAATTACCCTAACTTTATGGCAACATAGTTTATAGATGTAACTTGGATCTGTTAAAGTGTATTTAGACACAAGATCAAAGCTAACTACACCAGAGCAGAATTTGTTATACAGTAGAGATGAACTTTAATGTTTACTTGTATTTTGCGAGTTATTTAAATCAAATGATAGTGAAATATTTTTCAAATTATATTGGCATTTCGAGGCAACACTCATTATTAAATCAGAAAATATCACAGCAGACAATTTGATTTGTCATAGTAGGAAAGGCATTGCTGTTAATAATAACATTAACGTTGGTACCAGTGTCCTGGTAAGCCATTACACTGTGACAGCATTCAAAACCTAAAACTGAAGCAGCTAAATGGAACTCAGCCATCATTCCTTTCATTATTTACACCTGTGCTTTTCCTATTGTGACATGTGAAAATGTATTCTGGGAAAAAGGCTAATTAGGTGGTGAGCTGCTGCTACTGTGCTTCTAGAAAAGGGCAAACCTGGCCATCAGTTTGTGGAGCTCCAGCTTATGCTGTTGGTCCTCGGCTGCGATGGCGTGCTGGGCTTGCTGCTGCATCCCTTGCACAAAGTGCTGCATGTGCTGGAAGGCATCGATCTACAGAGATACAAAACAACAGCAGGTAAAGACTCTGTCACTGAGAGATACGTTTGTCTGTGGGGATTTGGAGCTTTCGGAAATGTCTTTGAATTAAAGCATGTGATTTGTGAGAAACAGTGAACAGACAGCAGAGGCAAAAGGGGGAACAGTGAATTGACTAAGACACTTGTTTTTTTTTTTTACAGTGAGGACGACTGTGACTTAGCGTCGTCTGATCTGAACAAAATAGAGCCAGTCTGTACTACATCCCATGCAGCTTGCACAGACTTGGGATGTTGTGGAGAAAATCATGGACGGATCTACGCAGAGAAGATCCAGATAGCATATTTGCTATGGCCAGCATCTTTTTCACATGAACTTCTAGAAAAGTTCATATATATGACTAACTTTAAAATAATATATGTCATGACAAGCGTAATGAGTGACATACTGAGCTGACATTCCCTACAGTTCCAAAACACTGGAAACAGCGGATGCATCTTTTCCAGCTCTGTGCACATTTGTGTGTATTTTTGTATTCTGATTTGTTTGGTGAGCAGTGCACTATGTTTAGCCACAGAAAGCACAAATCTTCTCGATCAAATACTAAAATGTATTAGTAATCTATTAAGTGATGCTTACTTCATCCACTGTTGCCATGGATTTGAAAGATTATTAACAACATCAATCTAAATGCAACAGTTTAGTTGGTTTTACTAATCAACCCAGACTTTTAGAAGGGAAGATTCAAACCTCTCAGAAATGACAAGACCTCACACTTTATTTATGGAGCTTGTTGGGTGGGAAATCTACCTGACAGGCTTATCTGAAAGGAAAAACTGATGAATCGAGCTTGACTTACTGTCACAAGGATGATAATATGTTATCATCCATTTCAATTCCTTATTACAGAAGTAGTTGGTGTTAATGTTTCTCAGGCTGTTTTCCTTACAACATTATGAACTTAACATATGAAACTTGATTGTTGCCTTATGTTGCACTAAAACTTAACACAAAAGTATATAACCATCAGAACTCTTTGAAAGCTGTTGCCCTTCCTGTACTTTTGCCAAGTATGATGACTAAAATAATAGCAAAATTCAAAAAATGTCAATTGAAAACCACTGACTCACCACAGGTTTGTGTGCTCCTACCTTGCGGGCACTTTTCCACATGTACTTCATATAAGCGTAGGTGACATGCGGGTGGGCTGTGGGCAGTGGGTGATCAAGTTGCTTGGAGGGGTCGACACCCAGAAGAAGCACCAGGGTCTTATGGGCCAGTGCCTGGAGGGATGAAGAGTGTAACAGAGAAAAAAGGGCAAATGGGTCCTCAAGGTTTACAGTTTAATAAGAACCTAGAAAGGTTTTTAGGGACTATACCAAAAAAAATAAAAACAGCGCTTGATTAAACTTATACCTTGATACAAGTTTAGGCATGAGTAATGATGAGTAAAAAACAAACCAACCAACCCCCCGCCCCCCCCCCCACACACACACAAATAGGTTAGAGCATGATTAAGTATTTAGGATTGTGTATATAAAGAACACTTATAAAAGACAAAGAAACACAGAAAGTCTTTGTGGGGTCATTTTTTCCAGCCACTTGTAATCACGTTGCCTGCCATGTTTGACGTTGGCCAATCACGTTTTTCAGTTACATCATATTTGGGGATTATGGCATTCAGTATGCATGTGTGTGTATTTAAATGCAACAAAAGTGTGTAGATTGAAAAATTGGCCGGTTGCCTGCCATCCCTTGCAACCAATTAGAACAACAGTGAGGTAAAGGATGGAAAATTGCATCACTTTAAATGTGCAGATATGCAGGTTCAGGTTTCTAAACAGTGTGATTGAGGGTGCTGTGCTACTTTCATCGGTGCCAACTTAAAACAGGTTGAAATTAAGTAGAATTTCATGGCTGAAGTTCATGGTTGCACTTCACTCTGTCGAAGCTTGACTTCCCTTTTCCGTTTGACAAGACTGACTTAATTAACTCTGATTTAATCCTCCTGAATGTTTCGGGATTATAATTAATTATGCATGATCAGGGATCAGATCAGAGAACACTGAGGGGCTTTGTACAAATACTGTATGTCAAGGTACTGACCAGGCGTCCACTCTTGCCACAGAGGCTGGCATACTTCAGCCAAGTCCTCATGTCCTCGTGGGGGCTGATGACAAGCGATCTGACCATGAGGATCCTTTGCCAGTCCTCTACGATACGCTGACAACCCTAGAGGAGAAAACACAAAAATAACAGCGAACAGACGGGTTAAACGCATTACTCTTTTGTTGCTCCCTTCAAAGAGAGGAACCAACTCATTAAACTCAAGAGAATGAACACACGTGAGAGACGGGTATAGTCGTAACCCTAGGGGGCTGCTATTACTACTAGTAGTCCCTGGCTTAAACATGGCTACATGTGAGTACAGCTTCCTCTGCCAGAAAAAACAATCAAATACAGGACTATATTCATATATTTGTAAGTTCCATTAGCTGACTTGTTAACCCCAACCACGACCTCATCATTTTGATATAACACACTGCTGCAGAAGCAGGAAACGCAGACAAGACAATGGAGTAATCCAGCTCTGATCTGCTAAAAAATCATCTCTGTATGACTGAAATCTATGGAGTACACAAAAGAATATAAACATTTCATGAAAAAGGTCACTGATATAGCTTGATTATAACTACAAACATTTCGACATGGAAGGGTCATATGAGGTTGCATGGCAGGTTGCAGCAACAAATAAGGTCTTGAAATCAGTACTTTGCTGAATACTTTTAGCACCAATACAATACCATAATACAACCCATCTCTATGTGTGAAGTGGTGATGTAGTTACTCTACAGTTCCAGTCATTTTCATTAAGTGTTGACCTTATCTGTACATTTTTTGCTGTATTTTTGAGATGGCAAAAGTATGTTGGGACAAGCCTTTTAGTAAGCCGTTGAAAGCTCATTGGTTCATTGGTTTCAAAACATCTCGCAGAAAACACTGCAGTTGAAAATCAGCCAGCTGGCTAACACTGACACATTTACAGAAATGCTGATTAATGGGCGTTGTCCCTATAAATAAATTAATTACGTTAAATTAAGCCGTTTATAGCTGAGGCTAGAATTAAATACTACAATTTCTGAGGTGACACGATGGGAAAAGGGGCTGAATGCAGGTAGAATCTGAAATTGAATATAATGCTCGGTGATTAGAATGACTAAAGACACTTTAGTCTGGGTTTAAATTCAAATGAGGATGAACAGCTAGCTGATGTAACCTGTCTAAATTAGCCAAAAGGAATTTGACTGTTATATTGTCAAAGGGAATGGAGAATAGGTTATTCTATGGAATAGGCCAAATAAAAGTGTGAGGTACATTGTTTTAAAATGTGTGTGTAGAGGATCACAGGGAACATTAGAGAAGGGGGAGTAGAAGTCTGACCTGATGTCCTCAACTTTTCCTAAGAGGAATGTCTCCAAATCTGCATTTGTAGGGCATTGTTTTCATACGCTTTTTGCCGTAGCTCTAATCCTTTCCTGAGGGAGAGACTGGAGCTTGACACTGACTCCCGGACAGATGTTTGAGGTCAGCCTCAATAAATCACTAGAGAGAGAAGAGCCCTGTCAGGCACTGCAGCCCCAGCTCTGGTGCTGCCATTATGGGCCCTGTCTGTTTGCTCAGGAAGACCCCTCTTGATCTTAAATACCTCCTTCAACAAACCTCCATCTGTTATCAATGGAAAAAATGTCAAGATGATCAAGAGTATCTTCATTTTACTGCACAGTGTGTGTGTCTAACGGTTTCCATTCAACGGTCAAGCTAATTTTATAGAAAATGTTTAAATGTCACAAAGAAATTAGTTAGAGTTAGGTGCACTTCAAACAGGTACAAAATACCAATCGACAGAATAAAAAAAAATACATAGTTTGGATGAAAACAAACGGTATGTTTTTGTCTTTCACAAGTTCTTGGTGCTGACTAATATCAAGCCTTTGGGTAACAAAGGCCCAAATGTATTAGTTTTCCAATGTAATAAATTGCTAATTCAAATGATGGACAGTCACGTATTTTTGAAGATCTCCAAATTGGCTGGCATAAATCACATCCATCCATCTGTTGCTGGATAAAATGCCATTTTTTTTCCTGTTTTTTGATACTGACTGAAAGTCTGTAGACAAATATACTAATTTGGACAGACTGTACCTTGTTTTGGCTGCATGTGGAACATATCTTTGACTTAATTAGTATTGACCTACCAGAGCCCAACAAGATTAAACTTTTACAAATCTACTTTAAATTTTTCCTTTGAAACCTGGAAAAAACTAAAAAATCTATAAGATAGTGAACCCTTATTCACTGCGGTATTAGTGTCTGTCTTTGCATTTATGTATGGTGCATGGCTTGTAATGTTTCCCATTAGTAACAGTAGCCTTTCCAACATCTGCTTTCGATTTGTAGTTGCACACGTGACTGAGCATGACTGTGTGTCCATATATCATGCGCTGTAGTTACCTGAAGCCTCTCCCACCATGTTTCCCTAATGATGTCCCTCCTCTCTGGCACCAGCTTGTACTGGATAACCTCCTCTAGCTCTGACAGCATCTGGCAAGATACCATGGCCTGGGAAACAAACAGACACACACACATTGATAATTATCCACACATGAGTTAAACAGCCAACTCTGGGCAACACAAAGCTTCTTCTGCGGCATCTGTCATAAAAAGGTTGGTCATCTCCATGTGATGGATTTGTTTACGCCTACCATTTCTAGGATCCAGAATCTAGTTGCTATCAGTGTGTCTGCTGTCAATCGTCATGGTGAACAGCTACAGTATGTACAGCAAAATCATCTAGGATCAAATGGCTCTCATGACAATGTTACCTGAACATTTGAAATGTTGGATAATTCCACATGTATAGATAATAAAATAGGAGCACAGAGCAGTGGAGAAACTATAAATATTTATGCCTTTGACTTCTAAAGAAGCTAGATTAGAGAGCTAAATTTCTATAAATAATCAGACAGGCGTTCAATATTTTGGCTGTCTCAGAGGAGCACTTACCCCGTAAGCTCGACTGTAGCTCTCTCCGGCCATGGCTGTCAGCTCGGCATCCAGGAGGTCTCTTGCTTTGTCAATACACTACATAAAAAAACAATCACATTTTTTTTGTGATCTTAAATTTGAATGAAATCAGTAGCGTCATAATCACACATAAACAATGACAATTTAACAGTGATGGTTCGTTCACTCACCCAAACACTGTACATATGCAACCAGCCATGTTTTTCTTTCTGAATTTATATTTTCAAGTCTGGCTAAATGGTGCAAAGATTATTAGTTAGCTCCTGAAATCACTGTAAATCCCCAACATGAAATACTGGTTTAATGCATGACTTGACTTCGCTGTCTCCCCAAGATACTCCTACTCTTCAGTATAGCTAACAAACAGCAATAATGGCATTTCCTCAATAAGGTAACGAGAGGATGACCCCAGAATGTACCATGACACGATGTCACATTCTCCTAAAAACTCCTTGCAAAAGGAGCAGTCAGGTTAGGACTAAGCTTATGGAATAAAAACACTTTGTATAAATGAACGACAGCATGTTATTGCTTGCTACTCACACCCTTTTCACTTAAGTGTGGCCAACAATGACATATTAGTGCAACTAGAACGCCTGCTTTATGAGGCGAGGTAAATGAACTGTTGAGAGCAACAGTTATGTAACCATGGTTGTGGATGTCAAATGTATCCTGAAACTAGAATTACCACCCCACGGTTGTATGCCTCTGTCAACCACTCAAGTTGCAGTTTACCTCCATGTCTTTTCAGACTCATAATATATGTAATGAATACTTGGAAGGAATTGAATAAAAGGTATACGGTGTATTTTTTGGCTAAATGGAAGTTATCACTAGATTGTTACATATGTATGATTCCAGTCAATATACATTGTTGAACTGATTAATGAAGGATTATCATACAGATGTTCCTTGTTTCATTCAGTTCCTGCCGCGTCACTGCAGTTATGCCGCGGCGGTAAAAGAGGGGGATAAGTGTGGGCTGCACTTGTATGCTTAAATGCTGTTGACAAGACTTTGATAATACACCCTCCGACCACAATGCGGGTTGTAATGGCAGAGTGGCTCTGTCAGTATTTCCGCTCGTTGACTCAACGGGAAGTGGAGCATCTGCAGGAGCAATGTTTTAAAGAACATATATTTGGCTGTGATGTTTGTGTCATGTTATGTTTGTAGTGGAAGAAACTCAAGACTTTTTGTCTTTATTCAAGCTGATATTCATCTGCTGGTCTTCATTAATTTTGTTCCTGACATTTATTCAGCTGTTTCTCTGCTGCGGATCCGGATCAATGGTAAGACGAGACAATGTGTACCTGTGTGCATTTATGTTTATGGGGACTACCCAATTTACCACACTAAAAAGCAAGCCTTTTGTAACGGTATCTTTGCCTCTGCACGTCAAAATACACTAAAAATTCCAATGTGTATTTAGCCTTTATAGGCCTAGTAGCCCATTTTTCAACATCGAGTACTCTAACAACATGCTCAAATAACAAGTTTAAGTGTTTTTTCATTGGCTTATGACATTTTGGCTACATCTGAGATTACAGCTGGATGAGTCTGGTTTTATTCCCTGTCGAGGCACAAATCTTTGACTTTTCTATTTAATATTCTAGGTTGTCAATCTGAATCCAATTGAACTGGCATGCCCTGAAGGTGAAGCCAAGCCAACATGGAGGAACTCATTGCTGTATTGATGATTTATTTATTTGATGATTTATTTGCTATCCACAGCTGCTTTATACTGTATGAAAAGCTCCTTCAATTCATGAAATCCCTGCAGCATTTGAATGTAGCAGGACTGATATTGTAACAAAGTGACTGTGGTTAGGGAGGGGGAGCTGCTGCGGATAAGAATCGTAGCTGCACCTGTGCCTGATTAGGACTTGGGAGTATTAAAAGGGAGTGTTGAGTGCAGGTCAGCTGTTCTAGGGAGTGGCGCTTGGTGCAGACAGTAGTGATGCCCGGATTGGCTCTGATGTGATCCGAATTGCGTCTCTCTTAATTGGGAGATACCTCACCCTATTTCACCCACCCGCAACCCATCTGCTTACTAATCAGAATGTGCAATCAGAAGTTAAGAAAATGTACTTATGAAAAGAGAACCTTAGAATTAATAATGATCAATAGTTTATAGTAATGATCGTCACTGGGCTTTTTTCTGTAATTTATCTTTAATTTGTTGTCTTGAGTTTCGTATAAGCTTTTAGCTTCCTACTTGAACCAGACAGCAGCAGCAGGAGAACTATTAACAAAACAATAGATGTTACCTCATGGCCCATCGTGGGGGATGTGCAAAATTTTCATTCCACTATCCAACCAAACCCACCAATGGAAAAGGGGAGCGATGGCATTAAATAGTAAATATTTCTCCCAGTAAGATTAGTGTTTGGCTTGTTTACAGATGTCACACTTGTTACCAAAAGTTTTATGTTATTTATGTTTATAATGCTGACAAGAATAAAATAATTATGTAATGTTCATATTGTATGGTCCACATGACATTGAAACGACATCTTACTGTAAAGTTGCAATGTGTCTATCTAGTGAAATATCATAAAATTAACCAGTCGGCCGAATAATGCATCCACACTGTAACTTTATTTACGGAGATCAATAAATCAGATGGTTTTACCAACACATATTTTGGGCTGTTTTGGCTTGACAGTGTGAAATTCTTATATTTACAGTAATAAAGTAAGCTGAAATAATGTAAGTAATGACACTTCACATCAAAGTTTGATTGGAATCAAACAGTTTTATCAGCACATACTTTACTTGATCGACTTTGACAGAGTGAATTTGACACCCCACATTCATTTTTCTGTATTCAATAACCTAATCTTAGTATAACTGAAAATCATACGCTTAAAAACAAATCAACAAAGAACACTGAAGAAGTATTAAGAGATTAATCAAGGAATTGTATCAAGGAAATGCTACTACTACTGAGTCAAATAAAGCATTGAGGACTCTAAATGTTCAAACACTATAGACACTCAGATCATTGATCATCAATGATGAACCTGACAAAGAAGATTATTATTATTGATTATTAAAACTGTGTCTCATAGATAAGTCTAAACTGTGTTGATGGATGGTTGGTTTAAATATCATAACAGAAAATGTGTGTCCATTATGGAACATACTGCGTAATGTAAGTATTGTGAGTGTTGTGACTCATTCTCATAGCGTTACATGGTGTTTGTCATCCCCCCCCCGTCGTAAACTTGCTCAGCATGGTGACTAATCTACGGTAGAGACAGAGAGAGAGACTGCATCTGGTCAGCTCACATGTGCCATCTGGTGGTTGTTGGTACTACTGCAGCTACGCCTGGATACATTTTTTCCCCCCTTGACTGCCACCGCAGAATTACCGCGGTAATCACGTCAAATGAAATGAGAAACATCTGTAGATGTATTGGCTAAACGGGTACACATGTACTTGATTACTATGCAAAGATGGATTCTAATAGAGTATAGCTACACAAAATGTGGTGCTTTTGTTTTCTCCTGGCATTTTTTGATGTGAAACCTCTATGAGCTGTAGATTAAACTCATGCACAGGATCATGATTAGCTATACGTTGTTTGCAGTCATGCGATTCCAATGATACTCAAAATTCAGAATGAGGCAGAAAGTGAAAGGCAGAAAAGACTAGATGGAGGAAAGCTCGTACTGTGCTAGTTATTGTTTCCTCATTGTGTCAGCCGAGTCAACATGTGTGAAATCACCCAAATTTATTCTCAAATTATGGCTAAAAACCTATTTTGAGGTCACAATGACCTTTGAGTCAAAAGTGTCCCCTATTTAGTGTCCTACCAACTGTGAAATATGGTCACAATCTCCACTTATGATCCTGAGTAATGGTGTTGAATAAAGGTCAAAAAAAGTGTTTTTCCAGGACATTATCATGAAGTTGGCCTTTGAACTTTTGGGTAAAAAATGTCATCCATTCATCGTTGTATGCCATTAAACACCTGTGTGAAATTTTGTAATAATTACTGCATCAATTCTTGAGTTATGTCAAAAAAGTGTTCGTCAAGGTTTTGAGGTCACAGTACCTTGACCTTTCAGTCAAAAGTGTCACCAATTCATTGTCCAACCACCTGTGAAATATTGTCATCAAT
Source organism: Coreoperca whiteheadi (assembly GCA_011952105.1). NCBI lineage: Eukaryota > Metazoa > Chordata > Actinopteri > Centrarchiformes > Sinipercidae > Coreoperca > Coreoperca whiteheadi. Next base: position 4,878,053 of record CM022479.1, read on the forward strand.
TCTTGGGTTATGGCCGAAAACGTGTTTTGTGACTTTTGACAACAAAATTCTAATCATCCAAGTGGACGTTTGAGCAAAATTTGATGAAATTCCTTCCAGGCGTACCTGAGATGTCGCGTTCACGAGAACGGGACGGGCGGACAACCTGAAAATATCTTGCCTCTGCGCCGGCAATAGCAAAACAGCCTTTGTGGGCTCATTCAGAGAAATGGATAGAAATTGGAGGGTGATAAAGAAGAATTCAAAATGGTGGTTGTTATTCATGGTTCCTGCCATGACCATGATGCAAATTCCAAATTATTTTCATGATGATCAATGTTATTCCTACCTTCCTGTTTTGTTTTACTGACTCATTTGTAAAATTCCAGTTCCCTGGCCTTTCCCAATAAGACTGCACTTCTCCAGATTCAAGGATATTGCAGACATTGCATCACCAGTGAGAACCCTGAGGCATGGAAAACCAGTAACTGAAAGAAAGACCTGATCCAGAGCCGAAAAAGGGACAAACAAGAACAAAAGTCTTGTGGCTGAAAGCACGCTGATTTCTTGTGCTTCTACAGCCAATGTTTTTGGGAACTGTTATTAGGGGGAAGGTAAAATGAGGGAGGATGACTGAGGAAGTTCTAAGGCCAGGACACACAGCTGTTTCAGACTGACTCCCACCAATTATGTTTTTTGCGAGGAGGGAAAGGAGGACTGGCGTGCCTAAACACCTCTTTAGGCATGCACAGCAAGAGGAGGAGTTATTGGAGGGTGGTTGGGATGAGGTGACAATAAGGCTGCTTCTTTATAGCCCTAACTCAGTTATGGTCCTGTTTACTCCTGAATTACTGCACTGGGGCCTCAATGGAAATGTGCAGTCCAGACGACTCCTGATAAATGCAGTGTCTGGCTTTTGGCAGCACAAAAAAACCATGACCCAATCTTCCATTCTCTTACATAAAGGTTGCACTTATGTACTTACAAAGGTTTAAGTCCAGTGATTTTACTTTACCATTACAGCGTGGTATGAAGGCCTCTGTGTGAATGGTTAGGGCCAAATCAGCCGCTAGAGGAAGGGCTCTAGTTTATAAAAACTATGAGACAATTTACAAACTAAACGCACACTGGAGGACTGGATATATCATGAATCGCGGCAGAGCAGACTGCTTTACTGAGGGGAGCATGACTGCCGTGTCTACACATCCAATCAATCATACCCATCCAAACACTGTGATTTATAAAGCAAAGTAATCTGAAACCTTTCACAAAGACTCAATCCGAAACTCCTGGGGCACATCTTTGGTTGTTGGGTCTACAGTGGGAGGAAAGGAACAGCCCTATGGAATCAAAAGGATTTAAAAGCGAGGATTACCAACCACATCCGGAAGACTATGCTGAGCTCGTGTTGACATTTAAGCTTTCACCCTAGCTCCATCTGTTTTTCATTCCTCGTCATTCATTGCGAGTGGCCTTACTCTCGCCAAGAGACAAAAGCCTACTTTCCCATTCAGCTTATGTAGAATCCTATAGGCCACACCTGGATCTAATCTCCAAATTACAGGAGTGAGTGTGGCTGTGGGGGGGCAGGGCACAGAGAGCAGGTCTTCCGGGCTCTGTGGTGAAAAAGGGACTTGGAGGATGAGTCCAGGGAAACTGGAGGAGCAGGTGTTTACTGGTGTCAGTGCTGAAGCTTGTGTTCATTAGACATGCTGGCATCCATCTTGAACAAATCCATCTCCAGGGACTATGAGCTCATCTAATATCTCAACCTTCATCAAATGAGGAAAACACGACCCTGACTTCTACCAGACCTTGTTGACAGGCAGACATGATGGGTAATAGGCTCTTTATTTGTTTGAGTTTGAATGCCGTGATAATTTACAATTTCAAGTATTACATAACTTTTCGACACTGAGGAGGTCCCACATTGTAAAAGACAAAACAACAAACAAACCTTGTGCATTTTATTCCTTTTAATGAAAAGCCTGAGCTGATGGGAGACATTCGATCCTGTCTGGAATAGCTGTAAAGCCATTTTTATGTGTCTTTACAATGTTGGTTTCCAATGATTTTAACTTTTCATACTTTGCTATAAAGACTAATGAAAATTCCAGAAACCATGAGACTAGGCGAATTCCCATGTGGCATGTCATTATGAGATTTTTTTCTAAAAATATAGACTTTTAATGTACAATAAATAGGAGGAAATCTTATCCATTGGGTGTATTTGTGAGTGGTAATGTAACCCACCTGCTGGGCCAATGAGAAGAGGTCTTGATGCAGGGCTAGTACTGCTCTATAAAAAGCTCCATCATGTGTGTCTCTTGGGATCATACATGTGTACTCCTCCATGCTGTCCCAGTGCCCTGGAAAAACAAAAATGTAATTAAAATAAGAAAAAACACAAAGACAGGGTTAAGCAAGAAGCTTTTAATAATGCCTGAAACTAATTATTAATAATTAGTCTCATAAAATGATGCCGAGATTTAAATTAGCTAGAGTGAAGCAAATTGAAGTTTAGCTGCCCGCCACTGCTGTTTTGATTCACACTCCACCTCAGCTTGCTATAATATAGATGACTGCAACCTGAACATTTTGCTTCCCAACGGCAACAATAAAAGATGGTCTGAGTCTTCAGATAAACAGGCCTGCTGGTTGAGTATCGTCTCAGGGTTTGAATTTGGAAAGCCAAAACCACAGACCACAAACCTCAGAGGTTGCTTCTGCAGTGTGGTCCCTGCTTTTCTCCACCATTGCATGTTACGATAAGTCAATGTTATGACTGGATACAATTTCCATTTGATTTTGTGAGGGGGACTTGGCAAGAGCGGTTACTGTTTTCATTGCTACTCCGTTCGATTGCACTGTTGTATTGAGTCAAACAGAGGGTGGCCTAAATGCTCCATGCACAGGTCTTCTCTTAAAACTGCTAAGACTGCTACAATATTGTTTATTGTTAAGCTTTTTTTCCAAAAATGTTTACTTGTTAATTCATATCTTATATGAAGTATTTGAGTGGTTACCTAGACCCCAGGCAGCAGCAGCAGCCATACGAGCCATTTTGGCCTGGGTTTCCTCGCTCACCAGTGTCCACTCCTCACAGCACTGCTGGTGCAACTGGCCCCTGGAAAACATTAACCACAGGCTTCAGATGGTGGAAAAAGCAGTCCCATGTTCACATTGAAGACATCAGTTAATCAGAAACTGTTCTCAGCTATCATCAGATTCACTAGCTGATCAGGTAATTATTATTATATACATTGCAGTATGACTACATGGACTGATAAGACACTAAATCAAACGGACTGCAAAAAAGGATTCTCAAAAACCTAGAATTATGCGCCGTCATTGTGCAATGCCATCTAAAATAATTTGCATATCACATGATGTTTGTGTGAAAAACTGCTGGTATTTTACAGCTAAATAAAGAACATAGATACAGTAAATGATAGAATATTCTTCTGTAGAATATGGTGAAGTTGAAATATAGGTATATAATGAGTGAAGCACTCATTCTTGACTGACTGTATGTAATGAATTGGATAACCATATTGACAGTGTGTTGATTAACAAATAGCTTTAACTGCAGCTTTAACAACTTGTCTAAAGCGATGCCATACTGTAAATACAGTATACAGATAAAATACTATTCTTAAGTCTCAATGATAATACATACATGTCAAGACACTAAATTTACTTTTCCTGTGCAACAACAACAACAACATCATTCACCAGAATAGCAAAGCATTTCTGGCCAAGGATGAGAAGGAGATAGGACTTGGCTTCGGTTACATCTGTCATTGTTAATTTCTTCATTTGTTCTTAAAGATGAACAAATCAGTGTACTGCCATCCCACAACTGATGATGAAATCAAGTATCCCAGCAAACAGCTGAACGTTTCCGTTGGAGTCAGGAGCATCTAACCAAGACTAATTCCTCATTAACAACAATCAGTGAGGCATTGTTCAAGAGGAGATCAAACCCACCACATGTGTTTTGCAGGCAAGATGCTGGAGTGAGCTAAGATGAGGGAGAAAGAGGGACTGACAGACAGAAAGAGATGGAAGCAGGTTTGGATGGGGGTCAGTGAAGTGAAGCCGTTCTCCAGCTGCCTGGCTATCATATAACATAAAAGCAGCAAGTACAAAAACCTCCGGTACACTCAGCGTATGTGTGTCTAAAGCAGACAAACAGAGAGAGTCCAATGGAAGGAAGAGCTTGAGTTATAATTTGACTCAGCAGACCATCTTTCACATCTTTGGAATTTCTATTGAAAAGTTGCTATATTAACTATTAAACGAAGACATTAATAAAGCTGAGTTTTTAAAGGCCCAAAACTACACACCATTGGTCAACCCACACAGGTGTTTTCACTTGTGCCCGACTAGAATTTGCAGAAAATCTCAAAAAAGCCATGCCAGTGAGCCAGCAGCACAATACCAGGACCCTGGAATTAGCTCACCAAAATGGAATGCAGTCCTTTTTAATGTTATCAATCACACCTGTGCTTTTCCTGCTATGACATGCCAAAATGTCTGATGTGAAAAAGGTCTATTACACCTTTACTCTTTTTAATCGGCATCAAATTTTGGCAACATCATGTAATTCCAAGCATATCTCCGCTCAACTTCAACCTGAAAAGAATCCTAATCAGCCGGAATAAGTGGCGGGGCATTTAAAGTAACTAGTGTGTTACTTTAACAGAATACCCAGCTCTATTGAGTTGTGTATTCCTATAGCCCACAGTAGTGTAGGCTTCACAAGCTTCTTTAATTATAAAATTGGAATTATTCATCAAAATTCATCACCTTCTGCCCTCAGGTACCGATTTATTTTCAAACACAGGAACCTTAGAAACATCTGTAAAACCTGATATGTATTTGGACTGCTTTTCTCCCATCAATTTCCACCAACTAACTTCAATGATTTCTTCATCAAAGCCATCAACCTGTCTCTTGGACTAGGCTGCTTAAAGAAGTTTTACCCACAGTAAGCACTTCTTTACTAGATATGATCAGTCTCTCTATATCAACAGGCTATGTACCACAGTAGCTGTAATTAAACCTCTCTCAAAGCCCACTCTTGATCCAGGGGTTTTAGCTAACTATAGACCTATATCTAACCTTCCCTTTCTCTCTAAGATCCTCGAGAAAGCAGTCGCCAATCAGTTGTGACTTTCTACATAAAAATAGTTTATTCAAGGATTTTCAAGATTTAGATTTAGATCAAGATTTAGAGTGCATCATAGCACAGAGACAGCACTGGTGAAAATTACAAATGACCTAACTGCATCAGACAAAGGACTTGTCTCTGTACTTGTCTTGTTAATAAGTCCCTTAACACTCTCTAGTGCAGGGGCACCCAAACATATTTCCTTGGAGGGCCAAAACTGAAGGTTAATGGTAGCCCCGGACTAAAATTAAAACAGCTAAGAACTAGGAAGAGAGACCATATTTCTCCAATATTAGCTTCTATACACTGGCTCCCTGTAAAATCCAGAATATGATTTAAAATCAATCTCCTCACCTACAAAGCCCTTAAGGGTCAGGCACCATATCTTTTAGAGCTCATAGAACCCCATTACCTTACTAGAACTCTGTGCTCCCAGAATGCATGGTTATTTGTGGTTCCTAAACTCTCAAAAAGTAGAATGGGAGCTGGAGCCTTCAGCTATCAAGCTCCTCTCCTGTGGAGTCAGGTCCCAGTTTGGGTTCAGGAGGCAGACACCATCTCAACATTTAAGAGTAGGCATAAGATTGTTCTCTTAGATAAAGCTTATAGTTTGGGCTGGCTCAGGTGAGCCCTGAATATATCCCTTAGTTATGCTATAGGCGTAGACTGCCAGGAGACTTCTCATGATGCATTGAGCTCCTCTCTCCCTCTTTAACATTATGCATTCTTATCCCATTAATGTATTGAGCACTACGGCAATTCTTATTATTAGCCTTTTTAATACTATTATTATTCTTATTGCTATAATTATTATTACTAATATTATTGTTATTAATATTACTACCACTACTATTACTCTACATCTCTATGAGGAACTTGCATTGTGCTACTGTATCTTAGCTACGTTAGCTTAGCTGGGTTATGGGTTAGCAAAATCTCTGCAGATGATCCAGAACGCTGTAGCAAGAGTGGTCTTCAATGAACCGAAGATAGTGCACGTAACCCCTCTCTTCCTTAGTTACACTGGCTCCCTGTTGTCGCCCGCATCAAGTACAAAGCAATGCTCTTGGCCTACAAGACCACTACTGGTTCTGCACCAGCATATCTTCACTTGCTTATACAGACCTATGTTCCTGCCAGGTCCCTGCGCTCTGCAAACGAACAACGTCTTGTGGTACCATGCCAAAAAAGAATAAAATCACTCTCGTGCACCTTCTCTAGATCCGTTCCACATTGGTGGAATGATCTGCCTGCTTCTACAAGATAAGCAGATTCTGTAGCCACCTTTAAAAAGCTCTTGAAAACGCATCTCTTCCGTCAACACCTAACTGACAATCACTAACTACTTCTTCCTTTCTACCTCTTTTCTAAAAAAAAAAATTAAATAAAACCCTTCCTATCCTTAGCTTTGTATACTGTGCTGGCCTTTAATCATAATAGGGTTTTTTTGTTTTTGATGCACTTACGCTTTTTGTTACATTGTGTTGTTATAATTGCTTCCACTGTCTTCCTCATATGTAAGTCGCTTTGGATAAAAGCGTCTGCTAAATGACTAAATGTAAAATGTCCCTACAGCTGCTGCTGCAAAACTATGATCCAGAAACGACAAGAAGGTTTCCCAGAGCCAGCAAACCCGCTCCAGACAGCGATACTCACAACTCTCCTGTTACGATAGCAAACATCACATCTTGGCAAACTAGAAAGTAAGCTAAGTGTCTATGGGCAAGTCATTTAATATTACCTGCCTGACACACAAATCATGGCTGGGATGGCCTGAATAGTGTTGTGTGACCAAGCCACTTTGTTTATTTCCCATTTGTAGAACAACCAGATTTTTTTTTCAGCGCACACACTGAATGGACAACTAGCGGACCGCATCTAAATTTGAAAAAAAGACGAGTATTGGAACAGAATCGAATACCCCACCTTTAATACTTAGCTGACTAGCAGAAGATTCTGTGCTAGACTCGATTACCATATTTCAGACAAACATGACTTTCTATTTGGTATCCCACAGGGTTCAATTCTTGGTCTGTTATCATGGAGTGAATATTCATTGTTATGCTGATGACACTTCTTTATATTTATCTGTAGCTCCAGATGATACTGATGCCCTATATCCCTTGATAAACTGCCTCTCCTGCATTGTACAGTGGATAAGTAATAATTTCCTCAAATTAAATGAATGAATGATAAAACAGACTCTCTTATAATTGGTACAAATGCACAGAGATAAGGCATTTTAAGACATTTGAAATGAAGTTCGTAACCTGGGTGTTACTATTAACTCTAAAGTTAATTTTAAATCACAAATCAACAATGTTAAAAAGGTTGCGTTTCATTTAAGAAATATCATTAGAGTTAGACCCTATCTCTCTTTGGAAGATGCCAAAAAGCTGACTAATGCCTTTGTTTTCTCTCGTCTAGATTATTGTAATGCGCTCTATACTGGATTACCTAAAAAAATATTAATAGGCTGCAAAATGCAGCAGCTAGAATTTTAAACAACAACAAGGAAAAAAGAGAACATAACTAAATGTTATGGTTTACTAAATGTACCAAAAATGACTTACAAAAACTATGATTTACGGCAGCTTTTTGTTGTTATGTGCCAAAGGTTTGGAACAAACTCCCATCACAAATATGACAAGCAACTACTGTTGATCCTTGTGTTCATATTTTTAATATGTTGATTGATTTGTTTTCGTTGTGAAGCACTTTAAGCTACATTCTGTTCTGAAAGGTGCTATATAAATAAAGTTTATTAGTATTATTAATATTATTATTAGGCACTACATAAATAAAATTTTATTGAATACAACTAGTGCTGGTATTTTGCAGTAAAGTTTTGCCAAAATCGACTATTTTCCAAGGGAAAATGCCTGCAGGATCTCTCAATTTTTAGTATCCATGTGTTTAGGTACTGAAGACTATTATATGTACTGAGACAAATAAAAGCCTCCACCAAATCCAATCTTGAAATGGTGTTATTTTGGTAATATTACTGTTCATAGTTATTGGTGGTTTACAGATTAGCTGTGTGGAAAAATATTTTTTAGAAATACAAGCGAAACGGACTGCAAAATCTGTTAATAAAAGCTATGCAGGAGGGTCAATAAGGGGCTTTAAGAGACACACAGGCCTCTCCAGAACACAACTTGCCAAAATAGCTGCATGCTTGAGTTTGAGTGCCTAATAGCAGCATTTGTCAGGTATACAGCTCTTGTAATCAGCAGCTTGATATGTGAGTTTTAACAGAACCATGAAGCCAAATCATCTGGACCAAAAATGCACATGCTAAACATTTTAAATGAAACAGCACAGTTATTTATTATGTCAAGGGGGTTGTCTCAAAATGACAACAACATTTCCCAAACACTGACAAACTAAAAAAAGATTATTAGTGTTCGTAATTGGAAAGTAACCAACATGTACTGTACAGTATGCTGGGGTGATAAAGAATACAGGGGGTAATACTTGAAATTGGCACAGACAATCCCCTTAAATAAAAAACTTCAAAAGTTAAGATGCTTCAAAGCTCAATACTCAACCAAGGTTTGAGTTTGACTGTCAAAAACATTAACTACACTTTTAACAATCTCTCTCACCAGTGTTGGATTAACATAGAGAAGACTGGTACAATATCCCTTTACCTTAATAAGGAACAATGTGTTCCCCCTAAGTCTGATCTCCTTTGACTAATGACACGGCCAACTGTTATATCATCTCCAAGCCTTACCAATTCACACACGTAAAAAAAAACAACACAAAGCCCCTCTTCAGCTGAATCATTTTCTTGTAAAATTATTGAATCATTTTTAAATCATATGAAATGAATCATAGTGTATACAACAATGGCACAAGGACAGCAGGTTACATAAGCAAATTAACATCTGCTTAGCGTCATGAACTCTATGACGATCCACATATTTGGCTCCTTCGGACATCTTGTGACTTTCTTTTTTTCCTAAAAAGCTCTTTGAAGTTATTATGAAGTTGAGCCTAAGCTGTGGTGGCCTCTTACTAGTATTGGATGCCTGTTTATGTATTTTCCTGTAAAATTACTCCGGTTAACTCAGAGGAACCATTTTCTCTGTCTTTTCACCATGTCATCATATGTCAGGATTAGAAATAGGCTGCCAATATACAATGAGCAAATAAAATGTGGTAGGTGGAAGACGATAGAGTTTGTCTTTATCCATTAGCCATTTAGCCAAGGTTAAAAACTGAAGAAACAAATTTGTTCTCTGTTATATCACTTCAGTGAATCACATTTATACCTAAAAGCCAAGAGCAAAATGTGTAGGAAATTGAATACAGTCAGCAAACATTTCAAATACTGACTCTATTGTAAGTGTTTATATATGAAAATAGGGCCGCTTCCTGGAGCTAAACATGAAATGGGGGGGGGGGGGGGGTCGCCGGCGAGTGTCTGGTGACCCGATAGAACTACATGGCCCTGTGGGCCCACCACCCGCAGGGACAGGCATTTGGGTCAGGTGCATTGCCAGCTTGGTGGCAGGGAAAGGCGAGGACCTAGGCAGCACAGAATGGTTCTAGAGACGTGGAACATCACCTCTCTAGGGGGGAAGAAACCAGAGTCGGTCGGGATTCCCTCCTTTTCCGGAGTTGCACAGAGTGAGAGGCGTCGGGTGGGGAAACTCACAAGGCCCCCGGCTGAGCGCTGCTGTCTTCCTCCTTGGAGAACGAGAGGGTCATCTCTATGCAACTACTATGAGTTGTTTGGGGTGGCTATGGAGAAAGGCGTTGAGGAAACCTGATGTGTACTTGGACTGCTTCTCTCCTGTCAACCTTATTCAACTAACGTCGACAATTTCTTCATCTAAGCTGCTTAAAGATGTTCTACCATTAGTTACTTCGTCTTTTGTAGATATGATCAATTTGTCTTTACTGACAAGTTATGTACCACAGTCTTTTAAAGTAGCTGTTATTAAACCTCTCCTTAAAAAGCCCACACTCGATCCAGGGGTTTTAGCCAACTATAGACCTATATCTAACCTTCCCTTTATCTCTAAGATCCTTGAAAAAACTGTTGCTAATCAGTTATGTGACTTTCTAAATAACAATAGTATATTTGAGGATTTCCAGTCAGGTTTTAGAGTGCATCATAGCACAGAAACAGCACTGGTGAAAATTACAAATGACCTTTTAATTGCATCAGACAATGGACTTGTCTCTGTACTTGTCTTGCTAGATCTTAGTGCTGCATTCGATACCATTGACCATCAAATTCTATTACAGAGACTGGAACATTTAATTGGAATTAAAGCAATCGCGTTAAGCTGGTTTAAATCCTATCTATCAGACCGATCTCATCAGTTTGTTTATGTTAACGATGAATCATCTGAGCACACCAAAGTTAGTCACGGAGTTCCGCAAGGTTCTGTGCTTGGACCACTTCTATTTACTTTATATATGCTTCCTTTGGGCAATATTATTAGAAAGCACTCCAAGTTTCATTGTTACGCAGATGATACCCAGTTATATTTATCGATTAAGCCGGATGAAACTGATCAGTTAGTTAAACTTCAATCATGCCTTAAGGACATAAAAACCTGGATGACCAGAAATTTTCTGATGTTAAACTCGGACAAAACTGAAGTTATTGTACTTGGCCCCGAACGCCTCCGA
>CM022479.1:4897726-4958860 GCA_011952105.1 Coreoperca whiteheadi
TTACCTAACGTTACCTTGGACAGGGGGGGCTTGGGAAGCGCCATTGAAAAATATGATTTAATGGCGCTGGGTTTGGGGTGCTGACTTCGGCAGCTGTAGGTTGTGGATGCCGCGTCACCATCCCATCGAGGCGGTTGGCAGCCTCTCTCAATAATTCTGAGATGGTTTTCTCAGAGTCAGACATAATATAAAGGCTACTATCACCCACCAGATGTTTTCGCGGCCTTCTATTTTTCAGTGCTGTTTCTGGTGCTGTTGCTTTTGTCTGAGAAAACCACGCCCCCTTCATTTGAATATGAGCAATGAAATGTGTCATTATGAAATAGTGCCATGAAATAAATAAATGTGTCACTATGAAATAGTCCCATGAAATAAATAAATGTGTCATTATGAAATGAAAGTCCGATGAAATGAAATCTAATGTATTTAATTACTGACTCATTTATTCATTTCAGAGGCATATTTATTCATTTCATAGGCATATTTATTCATTTATTTAATATTGAATGAAATGCATTCCATAGTACTGATCTAGGTGGTAGATATACAATACAAGGGGCCTTTTTGGGTGAACAATTTCACTTAATCAACATTTATGGGCCAAATGACGATGACCCACATTTTTCCGATAATTTGTTTTTAAATCTCTTCATGTAGAGGTAGCATTATAATGGGGGAAGATTTTAATTGCGCCTTAAACCCTCTTGTAGAACACTCGTCAGGCAGAGATACCCCTCCATACGCAGACAAGGAGAGGGAATTCACAGTTCATGACAGATATGAGTTTGTGACATGTGGAGGGTCTCAAACCCTAACAAGAAGGAATTTTCATGTTACTCCTCCACTCACCACACCTATTTGCACATAGACTACTTCCTGATTTCAAAAAACCTATTGCCAAATGTAAAGAGTTGCTCCTACAACAGTACAGTGATTTCCGATCATGCCCTGCTAACCTTGGACTACATTGCAGTTAAGCCATTTAAAAAGGCACACCACGATGAAACTTGGATACAAATGGCTGCATTTAAGGTTTTTTTTTAAGCTTTGTGGATTTCCATATAGATATGTACTTTCAAACGAACACTGCACAAACCTCTCCCCGTCAGGTGTGAGGCATTCAAAGTGTACATTCAAGCTGGCAGTACAAAGAGCCCACTGTAATGAATTATCTTCTAATAAAGCCTTGGCGACAAACTGTAGTATAGTTAAAACAGGATCTTCAGAATTGAAACTAAACTAAACAGTGATATATAAACATATGATCCTTCATATTCTTCGATTTTGCGTGACAATGAATATTGTCCTACGCACTCTTGCATTTGAAGTCATTCTGCAAAAGATGCTGCTGTAAACAAATGGAGATTGCAAGTCTTAAGGACCTGAAGGAAATCGATCTAGACAGAATGTGATTGCATAACATGTGAAAGTGAGCTCATTTTAGTAAATAAGCATTTGTCTGTGACACTCATGAGGCTTGATACAGAGCCATGCTGTTTCAGCAAGCAATTAAATAACTATCCCAGTCTTCAATAAAAACAATTACCATCCAGTACTCTAACAATGATGATATCACACGGGTATGTTGTGTATACTTGGTCAATTAAATAGGACCTACAAATTACTACTTGTTGTAATAATCAACTTTCAAGCACCAAATGAACAAAGAACTTCAAGGCTTCCATGTCCCACCACAGACAAGCTGTTAAGGTATGCTAAAGCTGCCCAGATGTGGTTTCATCTGAGGAGACAAATCAGAATAAGTTCTTTCTCTCCTGCAGACCCTGGAGATTTCATTGTCCCTCAGCTGAAGCCATCTGGCTGCCAGCTCCAAGCACACACAGTCTAAACACATCCAGATGAAAAATCTCACATAACGTTCTCCTCAAGTAAAAACTCCATCAAACTATTAGCAAGCAGAAAACTTCTTGAAATCACTGTCAAGCCTTTTTCTTGCACAGGGCCACAAGTATCACTTTCTAACTGGAAACTTTCTCTGATTTGCTTCTGTGAGATATGGACAAGTCACTGATCAGAGCTTGAGCTTAAGTTCTATCCACTGTAAAACTGTCATGATTTATTATATCTCGCCGTGAAATGTAGACAATGTGCTGTGTATCCTGAATCAGATTTCTTTGAGGTTTAATTGTAAATCCTGAATGAGGTTAGCATGCGGATCTTTTCCACAGAAGTTCAGAAGGGAAGGTCCTGCACTTTTCAAATGCATGAGGCTAATCTGTAGGCTATAAAACGTAAACAAAACAGCAATAGATAAATAAATTAAGTAAAATATTTTACGGGACAAATGCAAACCCTATAGCTACATTTGGCCATATCCTTGGACAAATACATAAACAGGTTTGTCTTTCAGCTTTATGACTGGGAATTTTTATTGCCCCTTCTATTACAAAAACTGAGCACTACACCTTTGCTATTGAAATGTATCTGATCTGAGGAGAAAGAAAAACAATCACCTTAAAAAGACTCATAAAATATCGACAGTGCTAGCATATGTTTATGACATTTTAACCAGCAATATTGACTGAATATTTCAGTTGAGGCCTAGGTAGAGGCATACTGTTAAATTTTCAACACAGAAACAAATTACCTTCTATTTGTGTCTCAAGAATGTAAGAAATTATTTACTGCAAATTCTAAACCACCATGCAAACATTAGATTTTGATTAATAAAATACATTTAGCCAAGATTAACTTGGGTGAGAAAGCACCAAGAGAGAGTAGAAATGTATATTTTCTTGTTAAACTATTCTCAAGTGGCTTGGCTTTCTCATTGAGAAAAGAGACCATGATCCCTGAGGAAATTTTTAGATCTACATACATCTTACACTTTCTGGGGGGAAATATCTGCTAAGTGGAACAATCGGACCTCACTACTGGACCTAATCTAATTAGAAAGATATCCACTTGGTTCTTACTGATTTTTTGGCCCTTTGCTAGCCAAGTAAGTGCTGATGCCATTCCTTAATGTTGAACATAACTTCAAAATGGAAAAGGCTATCTAAACACTGAATCAAGGTCAATTAAATTGATTCCCTCTGATTTTTGTTTTACTTTTAATGCTGTAAACATATTTGTAAGTTTTGGGGGATTTTTTATTGGCAAAGGTTACCGACAGGCCTACAATGGAAGTTCATTGATTCATCACTCAAAACAGGTGTATGGACACCTGTCCTGCAGGTCTCTCAGTTAGGTGCAAGTTGCGAATTCCCAAACCTAGTGATACTGCCCTGTCAAAAAATGCACAAAAATATGTAGAAAACGGGCCAACTCAAATACATACGAGAGTTTAACCATATGTAGAGGTTCAATATGAGGAAATCACAAATGTGGACCCCACCTATGACTTAGGACAAATTGTACGTAAGGCAAAGTTGTTGAAATGGCCATGAAGGAAGCTTGTGGAGTTGGGCAAGGAGCAAGTTCAGTCATTTTAAAAAGAGATAAAAAGTTGTCCATATACATCATAAAACTCGGTGGACGGTTTGATTGGGTTGAAGGTTGCTGGGGGCATGAATTTGGACACCATCAAGTACGCTCAGTAGCTAGCCAAAACATGCTTAGCTGGTCCATTACAGTGGCAGATCTGTAGCCTTGTATTTTCTCCGCTAAAGGAAAAGTGGAAAAGTGACACTAGCTGTCTGACACTTCTCTGGCCTTTGTGCCTAAAGAGCCGTTCAGTCGTGGGGCAGCCAAAATGCAATCAACAATATTCCCAGGCAGAATGAACCCAACTATCTAGCACCTTAGGGGAATTCTTTCCATTGCAAAGGCCTTGTCCTAGAAGACTACAGATGAGAAACGGATGGAGTTAGAACACTCACTACACTGCTTCAACCGACCATTGTCTCTGAAACAAACTCTTCCCAAGGCAACAGGGCATGAGAAGGCAATTTTGAGAAACTAAAAGGAAATAAACGTTCCAAGATGATCTAATGTTTATAAAAAAAAAAGTAAAGCAGTACGACTACATAGAGCCCATGATGGAGAACCTGTTTTATAAAAACACAATTATTTTATTCTGGCTAACAGGTGGCACAAGGGTGAAAAGTAAATATTCTAAAACCTAAACACATAAAACACACACACACACGAAAATAAGGCATTAAAAAGAATTTAAACATTTGAAAAGGAATTGAAGGTAGGCCTGTCATGATAACTAGTTTTGTTGGATGATACATTGTCCAAGAAATAATTGTGATAAACAATATTAATGTAATTTATAGACCATTTTATGCCACTGATATAATGATAAGTATAATAATGCAAGTATACTCTTTCAATTATTACAAGAGGTTTTCCTATTGTGCTGCTTGAGGTGAAATTCTTGGACCGGCACAAGATGGACGAAAGCTAAAGCATTTGCCAAGAATGTTTTCATTAATCAAGTAACTGATTAATGTAACTGATGCAATATGAAATTTCGTTCTGCATGTTTTTGCTGAATGAAAATAAATTAATCTTGAATCAAATTAACTTTGACTTAGACATTGAAATTGGCCTATAAAAAAGAAATTAAAACATCCGAAATAAAAACAAATAAAATCACACAACCAAATCAATAAAAAAAATGGACCCTGGCTTCGTTAATAAAAATTACACATAAATATTAAACATTTGGCAAAGGGGTAGGCTATAGAGTCATCCATTCCTTAACAGGCAAAATATTAATGGCAAGGAAAACCCTGCTGTTAATTTTCCATCATGTTGGCTAAAATGATCAAGGTCATGTACAAATACGATAAGTCGATATTGTGACAGCCGATAATTATATATTGTATATATCGTACCATAAGTCTAATTAAAGGGAATGAACATAAAATAATTTGAAAAAATTAAATAAAGTAGAAAGAGACAAAAGAATAATAGATAAAGTAACAAATGTTGGAGTATCCAAATAACCAACCAGTGTAAATGCTCGGTTTAAGCGTTTAAAACTGAACAGACATATCTTTTAAAAGCCAAACTACAGAATTCTCAAAATGTTTGAAGCTCAAAGATACGGTACTTTGATAAATTTTGTGAAATTACCAACGTTCCATGTTTCATTCAGATAATATCCTAAACAATACCATAACTCAAAAGTGTGAGTCAACACCATCTAAAACAGGGGCACCCAAACATTTTTCCTTAGAGGGCCGAAACTGAAGCTTAATGGTGGGCCATGGGCCAAAATCAAACAGCTAATGTATTGTATTTTTAAGATGCAAAATGTGATCCCTTCCTGCACAGCATCACTCGGCTATGCTCAGATTATGAAACATAATTAGTAATTGGAATCCTGCATATTTAAAGAGCATGTTTACCTCACAAAAGATAAAACAGTACGAACAGTGATTGATATTCTAAATATTTTAGGGCTGCAGTTATCGATTATTACTACTAGTTAATCGAGTATTCTACCATTTTTTCTATGAATTAATTGAGTAATCGGATAAGTACTTTTTCTTTATTAAAGAGCAATACTAGACAGTATCTTAAAAACACCTAATTTGTTTATTTTTTAGAAAGAGTTTAAGTTTTATTGCTGAGAACAAGAACAAGAGTAGAGATGGGCAAAGAGATGCGCGGATCAGCACTAACGTCACCGAATCAGCTGTTAAAAACAATCCATCAATTGCACATGATTCTGACCTACGCACCCGATCAACACATTAAAATTTTTGAAATTCTCAGTGTTAAGCGCGATGCTATCGTAATATTAGCTACTGTGAAGTAGGTTGCTTTAAAAAACTATTTTGGCGAAATTACATTTGTGAAATAACCCAACCATACAGCACACGGCATAACCGCTGGAACGTAAGCAAAAGAGAGAGATGTTTGTGTATTTAAGTCAGATAAAGTACATCGCACATACAGATCTACATTTTGAGCTCATCATTCATCATAGTAACACAGCTTATTTCGTTAAGTTAGGAGCTATAAATATGATTAAAGTGTGAGATTTAAATAAAAACATTCAATGAGAGCACGCAGCTCTGAAAGCACGAGCACTGCGCATCACGCACACGCAGTTACAGCTTGTTCTGCTATCTGTTGCACTTAGCTTTTATTAACATTTGAATTGTGTATTTCGGAGATATCAAGTATATATAAAGTCCCATTAAACATTTCACATACACGTCACAAGATGATGATGCATGTGCAAACTCCATTCAGGCTGGTTGCTCATCGAGTTGCTCTCTTCAGCTGAAACGCAAACTTCACTTCATGTTCAGTGTCGCATCCTGAAGCTCAAAACACATTTGTCTTCATTTAAAAATCGCGAGAAAGACTAAATTACATTACTTGTGATAATGCTGCTCTCTTTCACTGGCATTGCGGTCTTTGATCTTGAAATGAGCTGAAAACCAAAGTTAAAGAACAAAAAAAATTCATTACGTTTTTTCGTGAAATGAGAGTTCCGCGTATTTAATAAAATCAACACATTAATGATTTATCTCTCATCCACCCGCAAGTTTTGAAATGTTAGGCTACTTTTATTACTTTACCCACCTGACATGCGGAAATAAACGCAATCTGCACATACTCTGAGTCCTTACACAAAAATGGTCTTTCTGCAACATGACCGTGTGTAATTAAATGGACTAAACAAAGCTTCGAGGCAATTGATTTTGTCTCCATGATTTTTTTAATTCGAGTATCCCGAGTTACTTGAGGAATCTTTGAGCCCTAAAATATTTTTAACTGCTAGAAACATCTGGCGAGCCAAATCAAACCTTATGGCGGACCAACTTTGGCTGGCGGGCCCCCATTTGGGCAGCCCTGATCTAAAATGACCCAAATCTTAAACTTTTAATACATGAATACAACATAAATCTTCAAGCCTGGCATGTGTACATCGTCTATGGAAATAATGGGCAACATATCGTCATTATCCTATACAGATCTTGGCCACTGTGCGTCTTAAAATACAGCAGCACCATATGCATCACTGCATGAGATAATCACGAAGGCATAGAAATGTCCTGGGATGTTTGGCTAAAGGAGGGTTGAACTAATCTCTGACACCATCTGACTAGCCCTTTGTCTCTCAATTCTCTAAAAACATCAAGACAAAAAGGTGGTTGTTTCATCACCGAGCAGATGCCGCAACATAGGGAAACACTTAAGTTAGTATCCCTTGATTTCGAAACAATTTCGTCGAAATGACCAAACTCTCAGTGAAGCTTATCATAAAGCTCAGTACTTTGGAACGTGGCATTGTAAACAGGAAAAGGGCAAATAAGACTTGTAAAACTTGTATTCTTAACATGGGAATTGCAAATAATGCCAAATGAGCAAAATGGTCCCTGTAGAAATGGTATACATAGAGAAAACAATTCCATCCTCTATTGCATAATCTTACACAATATTTGTCTGTTTTTCTTTTTCCTCAAGTAAGTTAGACGTGTTAGGGGGCCATTGAGACGTCAGCCGGAGAAACCATTCCACCCATGTTTACACGACACTATCACCATATTGGGACACCACTGCAAAATGTGTCTCCTGGGTTCCTCACCTTCAGGTCAAGAGGCCAACAGAACAGAGCGTCTCTGGTGGCCCAGGAAAAGCAAAAAAAAAAATCCTGACAGTTACTCAATTCCAAAAACATATGTCCATACACCATATACAGTGCTTTTGGAAAGACTTGAGTTTTCCGCAGTTTACATATTGAATACATTGTCAGTGAAATTATCAAATAAAATCATTATAAATATTTCCAATGAAAGAGGCCAGTTCTTTCTATTAACT
Source organism: Coreoperca whiteheadi (assembly GCA_011952105.1). NCBI lineage: Eukaryota > Metazoa > Chordata > Actinopteri > Centrarchiformes > Sinipercidae > Coreoperca > Coreoperca whiteheadi. The sequence goes on from CM022479.1 coordinate 4,905,479, forward strand.
CTGTTCAATTGAAATGTACTCATGCTAAAATAGATTTTTCTCCTAAACAATGAAAACAAAAGGATTACACCTGAATCATGAAGCAGCAAAACGCCAGCTATTGGTCAAAGAGGCAAAAGTATTTATATTTACAGTATTTCTACTTCTACTGGTTAAACGCTGTATTCAAATTTATTCTAAAAGCATGGAGATAGATACGAAAGTAGTTAAAGCTTATACAGCTTTATGACAAAGCGACAGCTTATGAATTTTAACACAGACTTTAATGGTAGAACCTACTTAAATGCATGACATCACGCTCATACCCACAAAGCTAAAAACACTTCATGGTTAGCAAAAAGCAATGGAATCCCTAAATGTTGGCACAAGTGGTTTTTGTTTTCGGTCCTGTGACACAACTGTTTTTACATCCCAGTGTCACGAAACGTCTCTCTGAAGCAGTGCCATGTGGCCAACTGTGCTTACACAAAGCAGGGGGAACTATTCTAAAGGGATAGTGGCTAATCCATCGTCTTGCCCTCCAGTGCTGTTTGTCCAAGGGACTGGTTTGTAGAGAGGCGAGTAGATGGCCACTGCCTGGCCCGCATCTGCTGTACGACAACAGAGGACACCTGGTAGCCATCACCAGCTTCAGCCACCAGACCTCTTGATGGTCTTCCAGGGCATGAAGTCTGCCATTCTCAGAGTTGGAGGATGCTGCGGCGCATACTGTCTCCTTCATTAAGGAAAATATGGAAGAGTTTATTTTACCCCTATACGTGACCTGGTTTAACTGAGTTTCAGATCATTATCCACTGTATTATTTTGAAATGCACATCCATGGTAACTCCTGTTTACCTCAGGTGTCTAAAATTAAGTTAATATGCATGGTGATTTTATCATAGCTTAGGGGCATTGTCCAGCATCTCATTTATATTCCTGTCTATTTTCAAAGTGTTCTAACAATTAAGTTGACTGTAAGAAAATGCTGAGTGCCAAAATTATCTATTTTATAATGTATAATAAATCCAGTAAACCTGGATGCATTTTTAAATTAAAAAACAAAATGGTCCTTAAATTGTCTTCTACTTTAGTTAAAACTACATAACAGTCAAGATTGATACAGTAAAGGCCTGTGTAGTAAATAAAAAGCAGTAATGTAGGACCATGTTTTTGCAAACAAAATCGCTGTCCTACGGTGAATATTAACACTATTTTACATATCTATTGGCTCATTTAGATGGCAACGGTCTGCGTACATTATTTCAAACTTCAAAGAATAATTAAAACCATCGTGCTACAATGATAATCCAAGATTAAAAAAAAGGAAACTTTTGCTTTGATATACTGTGTTAATCTAAACACAGGATACAATGATTCACGAAATACTGAGTGTAAGCACCTCAAGGAAATAAAATGCCTCAAATAAGCCAAACTGATACCAAAATGTGAACAATTCTAACTGGGGAACTTCCGTGTGAAAAGGGGCTGACAGGTGGGAAAGGTTACTATTAATAAAGACTATGTAATTCAACGTTTTGAGATAGAAGCCCTAGAATCCACTGGCTATTACTTTTACCTCCTGCCTTTTCTGTAATTGAACCCATGAGTGCTCTTGCTGACAGCTTGGCCCCATAGGTCACTATTTGATTACAAAACGTTTTTCCAGTGTATTTAGGGACACAAAAACAGTCTGTGAGCATATTCTGACTAAAAACACTTTGCTTTGTCAGTTCACACTTATCAAAATATAGATGACTACTGCAATTAGCACGGCAGGGTGTCCAACTTGCCTTAAAATGGGAAAAGGAAAAAAATCTCTTCAATGAAATGTGTTGGCTTTCAAAGGAAGTCATATAAAAAAAAAGGGGGCTTCGGTTAAAGTTTAGTCAATACCTCTAATGTTAAGAGGAGCCGTGCATGCTTCACACACAGCCTGGTGAGACATGGTTAGAGGGTAAATGGTGTTTAAAGAAGCTGTTTTGAAAGGAAAAACAGCGTGATGCGTGAAAGTATAAAACAGCATCCAGCTGGACTTTCCTGTAATAGCACTGAATGACAGAGTCCAGGGCCAGAGGAAAGTGATGCCGCTGGGATGCATTGCTGGAGAGTGAGCTGTGACTCACAGAGCAGTTATGGCAATAAGAAAGTCCAGGAAAGCAACTTATCCACGTTTTTCCAGAAGAGACTGACGCACATCAATGACTTAAGGTTAAGATTTACAGGAAGGTCAACAGGCACTACACACCCTCAAACATTACATTATTGAACAGTTAGAAACATCCGCCGGTAGAAATATTATTTAGACAGGCTAGCCAAGGTGAAAATGATCAAAATAGAGTACACATTCAAATTATTTTAAAAATAAGAGCAGTAAACTTTCTGCTGTTTCTATGTTGGCAGCAGAGCTGGAAACAGTTTCTAGTGTAACTCAATTTTATTTGACATGTAATAGCAAAGATACTTATCTTAAATAAAATTATAAATATATAGAGTACGGCCTAGACCTACTCTAAAGAGAAAAGTGCAACGAGATAACTTCTGTTATGAATTGACACTATATAAATAAAAATGAATTGAATTGAATTAACTGAATTACCTTTAAATAGTTTCTTTCTGATAGATATCATCCGAAGACTAAAATATAATGGAAAGGTAAGACTGAACATCCAGGGGAACATTACGTGCTAACTGACTTACCCTGCATGTTATAATCATCACATTTGTTTGCGGTTTTATGCTAAAAGCACCAATAGGTGTATGTGACTGAGCCACATAAATATTGGGGCTGACAATAATATATATACAGTAAATAGTTGTTTTTTTTACTAATGGGGGACTTAAGAGGAGGATCATGTTTAGGATATAATCAGTGTTCAGAATTTGTCTGGCAATTAAAACACTGCAGCAAAATAAACATGAAGACTGCCTATTACGGAGCACGTGGACCAAACTAATTTCCCCATGTGGGATAAAAAAGTTCATCTGAATTGTGTAAAGACAACCAATGCCTTATTACTCCCATATGCATCAGCAAAAATCAAAGAAATACAGGAAACTAAAAGCACATGTCAACATAAAAAATAAAAAAAACCTGCAATGAGTAAAGGGGAAATTGCAAAGCGGTGACCAGTTATAAAAAGTGGCCAGTGACATTCAGGAAGCAAAATGCTGGAGGAAAAAGAAGGGGCACACACATCCAAATATTTAGCTTTTACACAGTGACACATCAAAGCAATAACAGACCATTTCATAATTATGTAATATTTTGGAATTTTAGTAGTCATATATTTATTTGTGCCCGAACCGCAGTTCCCAACACAAAGATGATGCTGAGCAGAATGATCTATACAGTTTCCTTATTTGTTTGCCTGACCGAGTGAGGAAAAGGTGGCAGGAGAGCCAAAAATCCTGAGATTTAGAAGAAAAACTAAAACAAGATCTCATTGGTGAAGCAAGATTATGTAGTAAGATGGCAGACGAGGGTAAAAGTGTTCAATTTTACTTTTACTTGTCTTGCCCTCAGCTTTGTGCTACCATGGGTTACATAAATTCAAATAACTGAATAATATTACTGACTGACTCAGGATTTGTAAGACAATGCACCCGTGATGTCCTGGTAGTGTATAGTTATAGACAAGAAATAATGCCATGGCATAAATATGGAAAAAAATTAATTGGGGAATTATCTTGTGCCTCAAATTGCAAATAGTGTTTAAAGGGGTACAACAGTGATTTAGTACTGCACTTTCACAAAGTTAGGGGAATTGAACAAAACAGATTTAAAAAAAAACGTTTTAAAGAAATGTTCAATGGTCAACATTCAAAATGTGTGCAGCTGAGCCTGAAATAGTCTCACTTCTGGATTTTTTGTTTTAGTCCCAGCAGTAATGTGTATCACATGATCCATGTGCACATACACGAGATACGGACCCACTCAAAAAAATATTGCTCCATAGCACAGGAAGTGGTCAGAAAAACTCCGGGTATCTTTAAGGCAAATATAGAGTTATTTAAATTAAAAAATTTAACAGCGTAGTCAATGCTGCGGTTTAATACATCTACTGCACTACACTGTGTATTGTCTACATTTTTCATCGTCAATTTGCAAACGCCTCGATTGCTGCCTTAACCAGACAGTTCATTCCTGTCCATGTGGAGAAGGGAAAACCCATGAAGTTCAAGTAAAAAACTGAAAGGAATGTCCAGGTTCAGCCATGTCTCAGTTAGTACTGTTATGCACAATTATCTGTATTTACAGCTTTCACTGGCACTTCATCATGGCAGTTCATTTATTTTGCATGGCAATGATCCCACATAGTTGAGGATTACAGAAGTCCTGCATTATCTGCTGTCTCAATGCCCAAGGCATACTCTGTAACCCCCCCCCCACACACACACACAAAAAATCCCCCAGAACCATCCATTTGGCCTAATCTCCAAAGGCATCTCCACTAAATTGGCAGGGTTGGCAGCTCCTCAATGAAGTTGGTGTGAGATAAAAATTCCACAGAATGGAGATTCAAGAAAGCCTCTCTGATGTCTGACATTGAGAAGGTATTAAATTTATTCCCAGCCAGTAACTGCAAACATTGTCATTAAGCTACACAAACGTACTACATTCAGCAGTAGATTGTAAATGGTGGTTCAAACCACCAGAAAACATCACAAGGCCACCACTTTCCCTGGTACAAGGCTGCTTTGTATCTTCCACAACTGTTTGTGTTAAAGATTTGACTCCTACTCCCAATCGCAATAATGATTCTAAGTGCCTACGAGTGTTTCCTTCCAACAATGTTTCACCTGCAAATCATTGAACAGTATTATAAAAATGCTACTGACCATTGTACAGAGCTCCTCTATACCTGATTCAGACAAACACTGTGACCTGGGTCAAACCCGTGGTCGGGGTCTATTTCAATGGGCCGACACGGTCCAGCTGAAAAAGAATCAATTTGAAAACCAATGTCAGCGTTGTCTGTGCTATAACACAGAAGAAAACAATACAAGCAGCCAATTCCTTCTGCTATTCATAAAAGCCACAAGAATATATTTCAATTTGTTGCTCTGTGGTTCTCTAGTGGGTAACAGTATACCATTGTAGCTACTGTAGACGCAGTGCATGTGTGATGGCAAAATCTTAAGGCTTTACACATGTAGAGAGCTCATTCAGACTTTTTCTACCGTCTCCTGAACAAATTATTTGCGCTTAATGCAAACTGTATTTTGGTCTAATTTTATCCTAAAGGTTTCACTAAGCCTCTCTCATTGTATCAACACTTGAAATTTGATCCTGAAAGGCTCTGCAGAAAACATGCCTGCTTCAACATCTGCCAAAAAGGGTAGCATCAATAGAACGCTTACCCTACAATTAAGGGTACTTAGTGACTTCACACATCTCTTGGTATGTGACGACCGAATTTACTGAAGAAATGGTGAGCCCCAAGGACATGGTAAATCTGTCATTAACAGGGTAATTTAAGTGTGAAGACAGGGAAGGAAATTACATACAAATTCTATAAAGCCTAAAACAAGTATTCAAATGTTTTAAAAATGTTACTGTATAGCTAAATCATTTTAAAAGTACAGTTAAAGTATACAAGAGTTTGCATTTTCACACTGCAACAAGTGGCACGTAACTGGAAGTGCAATGAGTTCAGACAGTAGCCTTTGTTTTGTTTCCTTAGCTCCTTATGTTGTTCTTCCAGGCAGAGGCAAAAAAACATTTACTGCCCAGAAACCTTGAACACCTGACAAAAGACAGGAGAAACGTGGGCAAAACTTCTGTGGAATGAGTGAAAGTAAGATGAGGGGAGAGGTAGAGGGGGGCAGGGGGAGGAGAGATGGGAAAGGTCCTCCACCCAAAGGGTTGGAGAGGGCCAGCACGGTGAGTGGTGTGCACTGGGAGAGAGGGGGAGGACCCCATGCAAAATATTTAAGATCTTCAGGCAGAGGAGGACTTCACTGAGGAAATAAGACAAAGCCTGGGTGAGCTGTTGGTCAAAGAGGAGCTCCAACTCAACTGGTCAGCCAAAGCTCTTGTCCGTTTGAGGTTTCCATCATAGACCTTCTACAGGGACGGACTGCATTTGAACAACGAAAAGCAATCAAAAACACCTGAGGTTGTGTGAAAATCTAGAACTTTTGTATAGAAAATGGCAAAAGTAAATTTGAGTGTGGTGGCTTTGGGGGTTACAATGCTCCTGTTGGCAGAGACATGGGCCCTGAATCCCAAGAAGAGACTGGCACCTACAAAGCCTCTCAAGGTTCAGTGCTGCGATGAGGTGCGCTCTCTCAAAGTTCAGGTGGCCAATCTTACCAGTCTCCTTGAGGAGCTGAATCGCAAGCAGGAGACAGACTTGTTGAATGTTGTGAGGCAAGTAATAGAGCTGGACAAAGAGAACCAGCAGCTAGAAGTCCGGGTCACAGAGGCGGAGAGCAAGTACTCGGAGGTCAACAACCGTGTGGAGATCATGCAGCTACAAACCCTACAGTCTGCTACTCAGACTTCATCAGGTGAGCATCAACACTTTGTAGCAGCTGTTAATACAGTAGGAATTAAATGTCACACTGGCCAAAGTTTTGTGTGCTGCTGGTTGGTGTAATAATAAAAAAAAAAAAAAAAAAAAAAAAGAAAAGAAAAATTGCAGGATTATGTTTTGGCTAAATCATTATTTTTGCTAAAATGAATTCATGTGAAAGCAATTTACATAAACAAAATAGACTCAAGTGCATATTTGAGCTACCTGCCTCTTTCTATCTCTAGCCTGTGGAGTAGTTGGCGTCAAATTCACAGTCCTGTTAAAATTATTTCCACACATGGACACAGATTTTAGGTACGACTGAACTAAAAATGTACTGTAGCAAGCTCTACTCTAGCAACCTTTTCAGCCTGTCTCAATTTAGTTTTTAATGAAAAACTGCTGTAACATATTACAAGGGCTTTTCATGGGGAAGAGTACTCAGTTTTGAATGTATAAGATAAACTAGTAAATAACAAGCTGAGAAAATCATAAGCCATCATTTCACTGGAATGTGAGTTTTCCAAAACCCCTCAAATAGACGAACTATTTTGAAAATAGAACACTATATATTTACTTTAACTGTGAAAAACTATAATCAGTTTGGTCCACAACTTTGTGGGTCTCAGACAACTGCTGGAAATTTGTTGTGAGATAGATCACAGTGCACACACTTATCTGAGTTGCCCGGCAGCAGTCAAAAGCATTAATTTGGAGCTGTAGAGTCCCATCTGCAGGGCTGTCAAAGAGCTCCATCAAAGCCAAATCATCTCCCACATTAATCTCAACTTTAACACACCACTAATCAGCACTGGCTGCTGCAGAGAGGTTTACCAGGCATGATGTAGTGTATTATTTTATTACCGTCACTGTGTGGTCTGACAGGGCCACATTTATGTCGCTGGTAAGGGAACAGAGAGCCCTTTTTTTAAAACTTGAGTAAATTACAGACAAGAAAGCAGAACAGGAAGGGGTGCAAAGATTAGAAGAAGTGCAAGCTTCCCATCTCTTTCATTTACACAGACTTTTTAAAAGTATTTGGCTCATTGCTCCATTGTGATCTCAAAGCCCTATTAATGGCATCACTATAATGTGAGAGGAGTAAAAGAACTATGCAGATAGCTAAGCCATGCTGGGCATATTCCCTATTTTGTGATCTATTTTGCTTTTGGTGGGGGTAAAAGTCATTTTGTCATCTGAACAATCACTCAGATATCCATAAAGCTGTTAGAATTTATGACATTCACATTTTTAAAAACTCATAAAACTGCATATGGCTTTGGTATAACTAAAGAGATTCTTTTTTCCAGATGCCATATATGACTGCGCATCCCTCTACAGCAAGAACTACAAGATCTCTGGCGAGTACAAACTGCCTAAAGATGAGTTTCTGGGTACACCTGAGCTGAATGTAAGTTATACTTGAGTCTTGTGTATAGCATGTCTTCTTTGTGTACTTTGGTAGAGCATGGTGAGGGTCTCCTCTTCTCTGCATTCTGTTACATCGTGGTACTACTACCAAATACTTTCAGGTTTTCTGTGATATGGAGACAAATGGAGGTGGTTGGACTCTGATCCAAAGGCGCAAGGTTGGCGTAACATCATTCAATCGTGACTGGAAGCAGTACAAAAGTGGATTTGGATCCATCCGCGGAGACTTCTGGCTAGGCAATGACCACATCTTCCGTCTAACAAGGCAGCCCAGTATGCTCAGGATTGAGATGGAGGTACGTGTTGGAAAACATGGCACTCATTTAAGCTTGGGCTGAGACACTAAAGAGCAAGAATACATAAACCATGCTTAAACCATTTCATAGCCAAAAGTCAGAGGGCATAAACACAGAACCAATTTACTCCTATGCGGACTGAGGAAATTAACATTAATAATAAATAAAACTAACTTTAAGTTTAAGACATTAGGCAGATTATGAGAGCCAATAGTCTTAGGTTCTATGAGTATCCATCTCTAAATCATCTTATATGTGTTTAATATGATTGCAGGACTGGGAAGGAGAGACACGCTATGCTGAATATGGCTTTTTCTCTGTGAGTAATGAGCTCAACAGCTACAAGCTCTTCCTTGCCAACTACAGTGGGAACGCTGGAAACTCCCTGCGGTACCACAACAACACCAACTTCAGCACCATCGACAAGGACAATGACAAATGTGTGGATGACTGTGCTTCCCTACGCAAAGGTAAATTGTGAGAGCAAATCCACTTAAAACAATCCATTTAATCATTTACAGTAGACGTAAATTACGCAGACCGTAGATGTCTCTCCAATTAACACTGAGTCTAATTCTTTTCCCTCACCTCCTGCCAGGTGGTTACTGGTACAACTGCTGCACTGACTCAAACTTGAATGGCAAGTTTTACCGCAACGGTAAGCACACAAAGAACTCAGATGGGATCACTTGGTACGGCTGGCACGGGTCCAGCTACTCCCTCAAGAAAGTGGAGATGAAGGTCCGGCCAGTGGGTTTTCAACCATAAGTGCTTCAGCTGCCTGGATCAAGAATACACGCATGAATTCTGAGAGATCTCACGAATACCTGTTCAACCAAACCGTGGCTTTCCCTTGACTGCGAAAGGAATGAAAATGATGTTTGTGATGGCCTGGTTAAATTTTCAGTCAGATGAATGTGTAATTTGTTTGCCATGTTTGATTGTACATTGTAGTTCATTTTGTGTATTTATCAGTAAAATATTTTATTTTTAAAAAAGCTTTAATAGATGCTCTTTTACCACTTTACCATATGTGTTACTGCATTTTGATTCCTTCTCTCACTCGTCTTGAAAGCACTAGGATGTATTTTTTTTAGTTAACACAAGCCATTTATGGGTAGTAGCAAGAATCAGTCCAGACTGGTCTGGTACAGGTATAAATCATCAAGGACTGGTAAGAACTAATTAAAAAGAATCTTTGTGAGTTGCTGGAATGGGACCAACCACCAAAGGTATTTACTATAAATTACGCTGCATTTTATTTTAAAACCATAACTATTGCTTATGGAAATGTGTAATTTGTAAAATGTGTACAGCTCTGTAATTATGTTGTTTCATGTGATAGAAAATAAACCAATATTTTTTAAAAGAAACAAGGTGCATAACATGTCTCAAACTGATAATTCTGCATTATTCTATTCACTGGCTAAATAGCATAGTTGAAACATGACTAACTAAAAGGAAGTTTAAAAGCAAATCAAGGGCTGGTGTCCATTCGTGTCCAATAATGGACATATTTGCCGTGAGCCCCCGACCTCTGACTCTTGGGTCGTTTCCTGACATTCTGGCCAAAGATCCCAGGGCACCTAAGCCAAATGCAGGAATGAAGACCACACACACTCTATTCTGAGTTTAATGCCTCTAGGTTTACTGCCTTGAAAACAATGACACCATTTGCTATACTTTAAACCAACAAAGAATTCCTTAGAGCATTCAAATACCTACAGACAGGGAGCACCACCAATTCAAGCTCAGTGATAGGCTTTGTCAGATTCGCGTCCTTTTACAAGGTGACAGATTCAGTCAGGGTAAACATCTAATTAAAGCTTGACGTGTATCCCTACATGAGCACACTGGAATAAAGGGCACTTAATGACTCCCATGACCAGGTCTTTCAATTCAAAGGTTTAAAATTATTCAAACTTGTGTCCCCAACACTAGGAGCAGACATTGAACAGTGGTTGATGGTCATTGACATAAACCTTTATGTCTCTTTTAGAACCGTGTTCTTATAACTAGCATGCTTCATTTAGGAAACTCAACTGCTGCAAATGTAATTTATAGTTATTTAAAGAGTTAATCTTTAGTGAATAGAGCTGCCAAATGTCTTAGTTATTACCTGATGAAAATATTGTGCAAAGGTGAATGCGACTTTAACTCTGCGCTCCCTCGGCCGTTATCTAACACAAAGAACAATTTTTATTAAACACATGGTCCAGATGCAACAATAACCGGCTCCAGTCGCTACAATGGTGATGGAACCACCAAATTCATAGTTTCTCTGTAAATTAAGGAGCACTTTACTATTACAGACTTTTATAATACCTATCACGCAGCTTTCTCACCCATCATTACATTCTACCAGATAGTTTTAAACTCAATACAATTTAATAAAACAGAAACAAATGACTAATCCACGTCCAATTAAAAAGCACTACATGATGTACGAATAACACCACAGGCTGAATGCTCAATTAACAGTGCTCCTCTGTTGTCGGGAATAATGCGGAAAATGTGACCAATTTCCTGGCTTTACCCAAAGCTGTGGGCCTGAGAATACAGTCAGACCACAAACTAATTCTTTTGATTTTCTTATAATCCCTCAAACATTCTTGTTCAGTTACAACAAGAAACAACAACACAATTGTACTATTATGAGTATGTCAATTATTCAGATTACGACCCTGAATTTTAATTGAAGATCCATATTAGAGAATACAAAGAAAAATTCCTGTAATAATCGCAAACTCATCTATGAACACAATGACTCATCATGTACTAAAACAGCAGTGACGATGCCTCCTAGTCATCAAAAAGTGTGCATCAGATATGAAAGCTTTTTTTTTTTTTTTTTTTTATAAATACAGCGACAACTCAGCAGAGACAGGTTTACGTAGTGTTTTTTGTGCACCAGCCTCTAGATCTTTTATGGGAAATCCTGGAGAGGTGAGAACCAGATGGGTATATTGAAAACACCAGAGAACTGGCTCCCATCATTCATCATCATCAAGGCTCCCGAGAAATTGAAAACAGGCTCCTGAGAAACACGAGTCCAGACACTCATAGATGAAAAGGAGGCAAGCGTCCAATTAGATGCCTGGAAAACAGATTTCTCCATGCCATGCCAAAGGCAAAGAAACAAAGAAGGATGAGAAAAGGGAATGGAAAAGATGACAGAAGATGTCAGAGAGTTATGGGACAGGACGATATGCGTAATATAATTGGGTTGTGTACTTTTATGATTAAATTTGAGAGAATAGTTTAATGTTTGTCTTTAATCAATAACTTCAAATGCAATAACCATGAATCACAGAGGCATCTGTTAAACCTAGTTTTTGTGATGAGGACGAATCTACACCAACCGCAAAAGAAAAGAAATATGCAATAACTTAGCTTCCACTGACACTGAATTATGTTATGATCTCACAGTTACCAATAAATTATTTGTCATAAGCAAGTTCTAACTTTGAAGAGGCTACATACAGGTATTTATGTATGAAGTAGGGCTGCACAATATCGTAATAAAAATCATATTGCAATTATTTCGACAGATATTACGACAGGATTCTTGATTAGTGAGAATGATCATTTTAGTTTTCACTGAAAGAAACTATTAAAATCGTGATGATGTGACATTTGTTGGGGTCTGTCCTAAACAATCATGTTTTCTTACATCTAAAGAACAGGATGTAGGTCAAGGTATCTCTGCAGCACTACAGTACTTCATTACAATGCTGTTTGTCAAACATTTTACCTTTTTCAAAAAATTGGATTTGGATACTACACATGACCATATTGGCATTTCGCAAACATTTTGATTAATTGTGCAGCCCTATGAAGCTACATATTCCTTTGACTTTTAAATAAAAAAACATATTAACTGTTACTTGGACCAAAGGAGAAATTACACGACCAAACAATAAGTTAGGCAGACTATTACAAAGTAATTTCTTATTTGTCCCATTCATGTAAAAGTTCACGTAAAAGTGTGCTTGCTGTTTTTAGTCAAATACTGTGATGAAGATGACAACTTCTCACAGTTTATAAAGAGTCATTGAAGTCATTAAAGAGTTTTCTTCTGAGGATTTCAGATCCCCTACCTGATAAGAGACTCCAGGATGAGAGGAGAAGGACCTTTCTGGAACTCCAGCTCTTTGTAATGCAGAGCCTTGGCATAGGCACGACACTTGGCAGCTCTCTCGCCAAGCAGCACAATGCCATTATCATCTCTGAGGGGCAGAGGGCCCTGGAAAGGGAAACACATTTTATAAAATAACCAAATCATGGAACATCAGAAATAGTTGTCTGTGACCTCTACTGTCCTCTATCACCCAGGAACTCATTATTCTGTTTAAATCTCACTGACGGTATTTAATGTACGCTATCACTGAATTTATGTGAATGACTGGAATAAGGTCGTCTGATGTAGCATTGAAATGATTTGTATTCATGAGCCTTTGTAATTGAGTTAACCTGCCAAAGGATGTCTGGTAGCCTCGAGAAAACTTGTTGAATGTGTGGACAAGAGAGAAAGTGCCATCTTGAAAGGCTTTCTCTGTTAACCTTTTTCGTAGTCTTGCAACACCTGTGCAACAAAGCACCGCTGTGGTTTCAAGTGTTATCTCCTAGGTTCCTGCTCTTATTTTTTTATCAAAATGATAAATGCAGCCAGAATGCAGAATGATCAGCTCTCTTATTGTAACTTTTAATTAACTGTTGAGAGTATAATGTATTGCAGTTCGGGCAAACTTCAAACCTACAACAGAACATTTAAATAACACCTTTTACAAGGCTGTTTCAATTGCACAGAAAACCACTTGCACTGTGCTCATGGCAACTGTAGTAAATTGTAGCATTGGTGGCTCTACAAAATATGAGGCCAACTGAGGAAACTTGGGCGGTTTCTCTTGTTTTTGCATTGATAAACTTACTGAGCGCCTCTATACAGGTTCTGTGATTTGCTGTCATAAACTCTGCTTTGATCTGCACTCATCTGGCAGATGCATAAATTCAAAACACTGAATGTTTTCACGCACAACTTAGTCTGAAGATACATTGATGACAAAGGAAGACATAAAATTATCTGAGCCAAGCAAACCATCACCACTGTTTCCACAAAGACAACATTAAAGCAGATTATAGTTATAGTTGAGTCACTGGTATTATTGACTACCTTCTAACCCTTGTAGATTAATGCTGGGCAGGGTGAGATTATATTCTATGAATCAGGAAAAGCCTTATTTATCACCCTTTAAAATTTACTATCTAATATCAAAACCTTGAATTTAGGAAATGCAAACTAAGATATGGACCTGAAAGCCCCCAAATAAAACTTGACGTGAGCAATCCTTCAGGCCAAAATGTATAACAGTGATTCTGTAGCTGCTGCAGTTTAATGCTAACCTTGTCACTGTGCTCCATGAACTCTGCCAGATTGAGCAGAGTCTGTGTGACCTCAGCAATGTCCTGGGAGGTGAGAGCTAACTCAATGCTGCGGATGAGCTCGTCCTGCTGGTCCTCACTCAGCTCAGACCAACAAGACAGAAAGGCTGCGTTGAACAGGTCCCTGTGGACAACAGAAACAACATTTACCATTAAATAAAAAAGATACACCGTGTGTGACAGAGCAGGCTTTCACTGAATTTAGGAGACCAGCAAATCAATTAGTAGCAAGAATATTCCATAGCTTGTAAAAAGAATCACTGTATAACCAAGTGCAATGTTATTTTATAGCTTTGGTCACAGAGCATTTTTTGTATTTTCATATTACATTATTTACAGTTATATACAGTCACATCTGGAAACTAGTAGCTAGTGCAACCAGTCTTGTACAGCTGGTAACTGAGCAGCTCTGCATTGAGTGGCTCCACAACAACAGCTGTTGTTTCACTGCTTTGGTCAGTGGTGGCTGTTGAAACCCCTCAAATTTCCAAACACTAGAGGTTTTCGAATTACAAAGATTGTATGTTATGTCTCTGCAATAAAATGGGGAATTACTTGAATGTTTTTAGCTGTTGAGCTATCATTGATGTGGAGCATTAAAGAACTGAGGCAAAAAATAAAGGAGAAATAGAGGGAGTAGAAAGTGAGCTGGCGTAACAGACAACAGAAGTGATGTACCTGGCAAGAGGGATGTAGGTTTGGGCCAGTGACCAGCACGATCGCAGGGCTGGGGAGGACGACTCCTTGAGCAGGACGACACTCAAGCGCCTCAGCCACTCCAGCCAGTCATCTTTGGACACCTTCCTGGCAGCACCCCAAGCCTGTGAAGAGACAGAAATCATTCATCTCAGAAGTCCCAGAGATTTCTACTACACAGTTTCTCCAGACCTGAGTGTCAAAGGTATTGTGTGTGGGATGATCTGGCTAAGACACGCACGTAAAAGGTTTGCTACTGGTCGTCAAAGAAGGCAACAGCATTCTTCCAAAAGATTGCCTCATTTGGTTCATTTGGTGTTTTTATGATGGTGGTGGAGAGCGCTGTGTAACGGGTCAGTCCACGTGTTCATCTCCTATGGGTAGTCAACTGGGTAGAGGTCTGGTGACTGTGAAGGCCACAGCATATGATTGACAAAATGCTCATACTCAGGCCATTTAGTGAGCCCTTGTGCCTTGGACTGAAGCATCTGCATTCATTGTGTTTCTCCACTCATTTGTTCAGGTTTTTCCTTTCATTTATCACCGGTCTGTTTGTATGTATGTCATCACAAGTAAACTATAGGCTTGTACACAAGACTTGTGCGTGTTACCTTTCACTATGGAAGGATAAATCAGAAACCAGTTTTAAAAGTAAAATGTCAATTATGCCTTCTGACCTTCTGAAGTGCAGTAGTGCTGACGTGAAGCTTCTTCATAGGCCCTGCCTCCACTGGCCCACTGACCAGAGCATCTCCTTGGTTACCACGAAGCTGGCGATGTTGGAAGATTAGAGGGTCCTCTTCCTCCTCTGCCAGAGTATAGCCCTATTATGCCAAACAAAAAAAACAAACACACAAACACACACAGGCCACACACACACAGCCCACACACAGACTAGCTGTTAAGCCAGGTCTCAAAAGTGCATTTCCTTCCTGAGGATTAACTGTTGATAAACAGAGCATGGTAATGACTTTCTTATGTTGCAGGGTACATAAAAAAATGTTTTGTTTATTTAAGATTACGTCATTTATTGCTCGACCATGTGCACTTACTCTGTGTCATTGAAGGGTTATAATTTTCAGGCCTGACTTGGCAAGAGGCAAAGAACAATGAACACATGCTCATGAATTCCGGAGACATGTTGGATCTGTGCGTAGTATCAATTGGTTTAATATGTTTTCGATAAAAACTTGGACATATTGGGGGGGGCTTACCTTAACAATGCGACATATGAGTATGTCATAACGCTGGTGGTTGATCCTGTGCTTCAGCATCACTTTGTTCACCATGGGGATGAAGATCTGGTACTGAAAATAAGAGGAAAGGAAAGGGGAGTAAATAAAAGGGCACCTGTGTTTTATGTGGTTTAGCCTTGCTACCTCTTTCCCCTCGCCATAAGCCAAATAACTTTGTATCCTGCACTTGTATCTAACCACCATGAGTCTCAGATTAAAAGCTTCCCCTGCATGTTTGTTGCCAGACGTGGCTGCATGTGGGCCGGTGGTTCTGAGGTTAGGCCTGAACACGATACGAGGGTTTAGGGATAAGGGAGGGGAAAGCTCAGGAGGACAGGGAGGGGTAACTGTGACCTCATCCACTCTCATAAACACCACCCCCCGCTGCCAAATGGTGAATGACATCAGCAGTCTAGCAGGAAGTAATAAAGACTGGGGAGGCGGAGGTAATCGAAATGCTGTTCATGTGAAGCCAACAGTAGGGAGGCTGGAATTAGTCTTCTTAATAATAGCTACATCTAAAAGGGAGCCCTGGGGACCGCTATAGCTACCTTCTTGCCCAACTGGAACACAAGTGAGGACAGGGTGTCCATAGAGGTGGACCGCAGCTCAGGCGTGCTGTCAAGTGTGCGAACAATCGGGTGGATAATGCGTGAAGCATAGTCGGTGAAGTCCAGCGACTCCGTCAGCCGATCCAGCGTCTCCAAGGCAACCCTAAGCCACACAGAGGAAAAACAGATAAATACAAAACAATCACCTTCACTTAAATATTATTGGACAGGGAGACATGGCCTGCTCCAAGGGACTTTTTAAAATAGCCTAGAGGAAGTGCGAAAAGGTTGATGTATGTGCATACCAAATTCTTATTTATCAAAGAAGGGCACATAAAAATGTTGTGCTGTAAAGATTTCTACCAGTGGAACCCTGCTCTTCCTTCTGGTATCATACGGCTGATATCGTTTAATTTTTCCAATTGTGTAGTGCGACAGTATTAACAATTCAAATCTGATTTAGGAGCTATTGCAACAAAATTATATCGATAAGACCCATGGTGGAATCTAGTGAGAATGGATTTTACTCTTCTCACTGGATCCCAAATTATCACTACATAGGGACAGGGATAGCCATGTGTAGTACGGACTTGCGGGCCTGCAGGGGCACATCGGGGGCATCAAACAGCTTGACAATGGGAGGCAGCAGCAAGTGCAGGTAGTCGTCTAGGTTGGCACCAAACAGCTGGATGGCGTTGAGCAGCTGCAAACAAAATGTAACAGAAAATAAATAATTAATATGAAAATAAGTACATTATAAAATAAAGACACGCATGGTCACATAAAACACAACAACAATGTACTAGCATATTGAACAGACAGTTTTACATTAAGGGCTCTTTATGCTGTGCATAGGGCTGTCCTAAGCCAAAGCTGACAATTGTAATTTAAACATGGTGTGGTCATCTACCCAAAATGGAGGTCTATTGATGACTTTAGAACCAAATTCATACAATGTGACTGGTGCTACAAGCCACATCTTCAACTCACTACAATATATGACACTGCCATTATTACTGCCAATACTGTAGATACCACAGTGGAATGACTATATCTATGATAAGCACCAGTTCTGAGTGAAGTTTTACAACATTAGTTGTGTGGTTGCTTTTTGAGAAATGTTTCAGCAGTTTGAGCTAATATTCACATCTTGTTGTGTGGAGCATGTGTGTGAGCAGTGAGCATGTTGCAGCCAACAAACCCTACCCCAGCCCCCCTACACGCACCATGACCACTTCTGCTCTTTCCCCACACCTCCACCGCCATGCCTAAATTGCACAAGACGAGACAGCAGGAAGCTGAGGTAGAAGTGGGTGTGCTGAGGGGTGGCGGTGTCTGGACAGAACAGCTCCTTAAAATGATGGAAGCGTGTTTTTCTTTTCTTCTCCTTATGACTAGAGGGTAACCCGATTCCCAGTTCCCCCATCCTGTGCTAAAGATTAGGCTCCAGACCCAGGCCTGAGTTAAAGACTCTCCAGACTGTGGGCTGCTGGGTTATCTAATACTGCAGACTCTGAGACAAAACTGCAACAGAGCAAAGCACTAGTTGACCGTGCTTCTTATGATTCTGTCTTTGTGGTCTGTGCCCAAACCATGATTTAGGGTTTGAGGGAAAACCCGGACGACTACTGGCAGCAGCTGCTGAAACAGGAGTGTGTGTTAGCTACAGGTCTATGCTGTCTTTGAACGGTTGTATTACAAGTCCTAGACCTGAAAGGTCTTGATGGATATGGACGGAAACCGCAAACAGAAAACACCAATCCCCAACAAGTCAACTGTGGACTGAGCTCCTGTGCTTTCTGACAGTGTGGAGTGATGGGCATACATTTTAAACACACACTCCTCTTGGAGGTGCTAGCAAAATTAAGTTAACTACCCAAATAACACAAATCAGACGTATGATCTTTTCAATCTAGTTAGTACGCTTTCTCCACCCGATTTATGACACACAACATGTCACTTTTTCTCTATTAATCAGTACAGCTGCCAAATGTCTAAGTGAGCTGAGTGGTCAACTCTGACCTAAACAAAAAAAAAAATATACATATCAGTTACATAACACATTATTCGGTGTCATGCTATACTGGGACGGTTTCACTGCCATTATTAATTATGGGCACTACACTTTAACTCTTCTCTATTACAGCTACCTAATATTTCTGTGTGAAGATATATAGCATATATTTCGTGTTTAGTTATCCATATTTCAGTTGGGACTCAACATAACCCATCTAAAATGTGTCCGTAATTTTTACTCTTTCCTATACATCTTTCTCTTGCACAGGGTTTGTCCTGCTGGGAGAATTTATATGACACAGTTAGACCGAAAACCTCCAGCAGAAATTTACTTGCATGGTGTGGCCAAAAGCAGGTGGAACAGGAAATAGTGTGGGTCGGGTTGTTAACATAAACTGCTGGAGCAGGCACGTCTAGCATGCTAACAGCAGTAGTCCACAAATGTGTTACTTACATGTTGCTTCAGCCACTGTCCTGCACTCACTGCACTCAAACAGCGTCCCTCCTTCTCTGCTGCTTCTTTTATTTCACCGTGAAGTTACAAAGCAAGAATAGTCAGTCAGTCAATTTCTACCACTTGTTCCCGTTGGGGGTCGCGGGTGACTTGAGCCTATCCCAGTGACTTTGGGCCTTAGGCGGGGTACACCCTGGACAGTGGCCAACTCGTCGCAGGGCAAAACAAGAATATAAACAAGCAATTTCTCCTGAATGAGCAGTCAATCCAAACCCATCTCTCAAACATGCTGAACATTGGAGTCTCACGATTTTGTGTCAAAGTTCAATCAAATTGTAATCCAGATAGAAATGAATGAGAAGTGAATTTAAGTTACAATGGTATTTAAAAAAGGCACCCTGACGAGTTTTCTTGTAAACAAACAAAAAAGATTATGTTTAAATTCAAGTTGTGTGTATCCTTGATCAGGCTATTTACTTGTTATACATCAATAGCTGTCAAACCTCGTCCTCTACTCAAAGTCCTGCTGCCATTTGATGTAAACATGGGAACAATGGTGAAACAGCTATTCTTTTTCATGGCAAAATGTGGAATTTATCATTTTTTTTACTATATATAGCACTTTGTGGTCAACAAGGAAAGCTGTATAAAATATGTTCCACCAAATAGAAAAAGGACTGATATAACCCACCAGATTTGCAAACAGTAAAGAAAAGAACATGACAACACACTGACAGTCTCTGTCCGTATTTTTAATAGAGATGCTTAGGGTACTATAGGTCCTCTCAGAGCATAATCAAATGTATTTAGCTATCCATGTCAAACGGAAAGCAAGAGTTGGAAATGAGGTTTGAACTAAGGCCACCGGTTCAATTATGTAAAAAGGCAACACTAAGAAACGGACAGTGACAAAATGGAAAATGCTGGATTGCGCGAGGGATTGGAACATGGTGCAATATGCAGGGAGTGCATCATTAAAAAAATATACACATGGAGGTCTCTCTGATGATACTGCCGTTGCACCGGGCCACAGCAGACAGTTTGGTCTGTTTTTATTGCAAGTATTTTCAAACTCCAAGACTCCATTTCTTTTTATTTCAGCAATTTCTCTGCACTCTGCTGAGTAATCATTCATGACAGCATTACCACCTGTTTGAAAGCAATATTTTTTATTTGTTAGGCCTCTACTGAGGGTTCTGAAAGCACTTCTTTTTTTTTTTTTTTTTTTTAAAAAGCTGTTTAAGCTCTGTGACCACAATTGAAATTGCAGCCTCACTGGATTAATTTCTGTAACCTCTCAATTTGTCAAGTCTGTATTGTTTTCAATCACATTTTCATGTCTATGTTCCTTTTTTCTTTTCTGATTAATCCTGTACATCTTCCTGCTGTAATAACTGAATGTGACACAACCGTTATTATGATTTAATCTCATCTGTAAAACCTCAACGCGTCACAGTTAAAGGCTCAACCTGTAATTTTTCTGACAGTATAAATCGCAGGTACATTTACGTTACATTTCGACACATTTTGACATGTAGAAAAACTAAAACATTTTGTTTGTTTCTTATCTCATTGTAGAACACAAAAATCATATTTTACTGCTTAACAAACCTTTAACACTACTGTAAAATAATAATAGCTTAGCATTAGTTGTTATCGGGTATTATTCTGTGAAGTAAAATCCCTGTGAGTGACAACGGCCTTTGTTCAGCAGCTCTTTCTTTAAAAAGCTTACACTTTGATCATGGATTGTACTCTTGAGTTCATGGAAAATAATGAGATACACTACTTTAACCAGATGTAGGCCTTTAACTGCACAGCAGGATTGGTGATTTTGTCATCTGAACTGCATCACGTCGCACTCACCTTGATGGTAACACTGCGCCCGGTGCTGTTGTCGTGCATGAAGACCCGCAACATGTGTGGGATAAGCTGAGGCAGGTAAAGCTTGAACTCTCCACCCAGTGCCACCACAATCTGCTCGATCAGAAGGATGATTGTGTTCTGCATAGGGTTATTTGGTGTCCAGTACTCCTACAGGACAGAGCATAATATGTTGGCATATATTAGTATAAATCTGTGGAGAAAACTACAAAAGCTGATCAACTAAGGAATACTGCCCTCCTTCTGTATAGCACACAAGCAAAACACATTCTGCTACTATACAGTATATACTAATACTATAAAGGCAAATGTACACTACAGAATTTCAGATGATGATTATTCACTCTCCTACCTACCTGATTCTAGGATTCAGTTTCCCAGCTCTAATATTATGTAAAACAATTTGTTTACCTCCATACTGAACAACAACAGTTAAATAATGTTAGAAGGTCAGACTATGTAGAGAATCCCTTGGCCAAAATCCTCCTAAAATGTACAGTGTGATCTAAAAAAATGCACAAAACTAATAATACCTAAGTTAACAGACAGATTGTAGAAGGACTGTTGAAGTAAGTTATACGTTTGTCCTAAATAAGAGTGACGTAAATTAATGTGAGTCCAATTTCTGAAAGTACATTTTTTAAATATTCAAAGACTACATCCAAAGTACTTCGTTCAAAGCACTACCTCATTCACCATACTCTCGTATAGTGCTGAGAGTTTGTGTGGGTCTGAGGAAAGTGTGTTTCCACCAATAAGCTGAGTGTGAGAGAGACGTTTGGATAGATTTCCCTCTGGAAATACAAAGCTTTCACATGCCAGAGGCAGAGCTGGAGCCTCATGATGATAGCGAAGAATTGAGACAATTTCCTGTCAACTGGGGCTGACATCACATCTCTTTGTGGCTTATGGCACCATTTTGTAAAATCTAGACATGGCCACTGTGTTCATTAGAGATAATAGCAATTGGAGTGAAGGTGGAAGACTTGAAGTCATGCAATACGTCAATCAGTCAATGGGCTTCAGCTGTGAGATCTGGCAGAGGTGTTTTGTCAGTGACCAGAGGTCTCAAGCAGCCCCCAACTTCCTGCATTCCCTGCCTGTGGCAGCTGACTAGAGAGCAAGTGAGTGTACATCCTGAATGGCTATTCCAGCCCCCTCATCTGGATGCAGGAGCTGAGCTGAAGCAAAAATGAATAGATTCTTTGTTTCACTTGCCATTTATTAACTCAGAGGGACTTGAGACGCAGTGGTCCAGCTCTCTCAATTACTTTTCTCCAGGAGGAGTTACAGTCATTGCAACATTGTCGGTAATAGTGTTACCAAGATTCCGATACAGGACAGTCATATGATATTTTGTGCCTTGCTATATGATTATGTGCTAGAAAAGTGTGTTTGTACAAAGGCTATGGCTTTAGAAGTTGTTCCACATCATGTGATAAGGGTGAATGTCGGGACTAAGAAACTCTCTTAAGAATGAATTTGACAACAGGAGTGAAAACGTCCATCAGAGCTGAACTGTTAGCTGTTAGAAAGTGTCATCCTAAACAATGAGCCAAACTAAAAGTGAAGAGTAAAAAGAATATTATGCAAATAACATGATTTTCTCATTCCCCCAGTCCCGCAGCCTCTTTAATCTTGTTAGTTATGTACCACACCACATATGATGTGTACTGCTGTGGGACATGGGGCCAGACTTCATTCAGGGGCCCTGCACACATTTCTCCTTATAAGGAATGTGGAGAGCAATTAAGAATGTGCAGCTGTTTGGAAAATAAGAGGGGCTGGATGATTGGTTTGAGATCGAGTTGGGATGGGGGGGGGGTATTGACACAGTTACTCACTCTAATGAGGGTGAAGATGTCATCCATGTAGGGGCGGATGTGGATCTTCACAAAGCACACCACCATTCCCATCTGCTGGAAGAGGAACTGGAGAACAAAAGGAGCACAAAAAGGAAAAAGAGTAAGCGACTTTGCTTTGAGAAAACTGACATTATCACCCAGAGGTAAACAGATAATTCAACCAGACAGCCTCTCTTGCCTTAGTCTGTAGATACCTACCTCTCGGATACTGGCATCACAGACCCGGATGACGTTCAGAAATGTGGGCATGACCTGGGGCAGGAATTGGACGCACTTGAGGCCCAGAGACTTAAAGATGAAGGTGACAGCCTGGACCACCATAGTATGGTGGTTGGAAAGTGAAGGGTCTCTCAGGATGCGCATCAGAGTGACAATTGCCACGGCAGGGTAAAACTCATCCAGGGGTAGGTTGCCCATGTTCACTAGCATCTCACTGGTGCTGTAGTCCGCTGTAAGGAAGACAAAATAGAGGGATTCACTTTGATTTTTGCTACAAATTATTCATACAAAATAACGTATATAACTCGAAATCATGTAACTTCTTAAGTGATCTGACTAAGAAATATGTTGTTCATCTACGGAGCCTGTCCCAACATGCCCAAATAGATCGGCAGAGTATCACAGTATCACTATATGCAGAAGCTTAGGGATGCACCAATCCGATACTGATATCGGATATCGGTCCACTACTGGCTCAAACAGCTGGATCGGATAGGGGTGACAATGGCCCCGATCTATTCAATTCAATTCTATACACTTAACGTGCACGCAACACGTCATGCATCAGCGGCGATTATGATTCACTCGCAGTAGAAAAATATATGCTAACACCATATAGGCTAAGCATTCTGGAGCTCTGGTGTTTATCTTGGGGGATTATAACAGATGCAGACTGGACAGTGTTCTACCATCATTTCAACAGTATGTACCAGAAGGGAAAACATCTTGGATTTGTGCTGCAGCGACTTTGCCTACGCATATCGTGCCAGTTCAACAGAGTTGATGCACTGACCATGTCTACCGCTCTGACTTTTTTCCTTCGTTTTAAACTTTATTAACAACATTGTGAAAATTCAAAACAGAAACTTTAAAACGACACAAGTCTATCTTTAGAGTCTTGACATTAGGAACGCGTTTATCTGACTGTCAAGTTATATGCAGCACATAAACAAAGGGCAGCACATATATGTATGATTTGTTACATTTTGTTTTACAAAGTTCGAGAAGGCAAGCTGACTTACACATAAAGGAATGATCCCATTCTCTTCCACACAGGTGCATACAGCATTTTAATTAACTCTAAACACCTGTAGCGGATCGGTATGCTGTATCAGCAGATTAATATGCTTCAGGTATGGGAACAGATCAGAACTGAAAAAAAGCGGATCGGAGCACCAAGCTGTGTCCGAATTCATGAGCTGCTTTCTTCAAAATCCGCATTTCACAACAAAATACACAGTAACAGCTGTTCCAAGCGTCCAAATACAGCTGAGAAATGCGGACACAACTCACATTTGTTTGTTTGTTTGATGCTCTCAGTATTCTACAACCCATCATGCTCTATTCAGGCTTTTAAACGGTGCATTTAGATATTCCTTGTCAACTCGTAAAGCTCCAAAATTACTTATGACCAAGTCATATACACCAGGTATTTGTGTTGAAATGGTAAATACGTCACATGAACTGGATCAATGACAAAGCCACTGCAAGATGAACACAATGGAAGACATTGGTACGACACATTTCCT
Source organism: Coreoperca whiteheadi (assembly GCA_011952105.1). NCBI lineage: Eukaryota > Metazoa > Chordata > Actinopteri > Centrarchiformes > Sinipercidae > Coreoperca > Coreoperca whiteheadi. The sequence goes on from CM022479.1 coordinate 4,929,597, forward strand.
ACTTTTTTGATCATCTGAGGGAAGCTTTCTGGTGGTAATTCAAGTTGAATGCTCAACTTCCTTGACTAGAAGCCAAGTCTGTCTTTCAGAAATAATAGTTGTTTGATGGAAGTCTGTAGTGTTTCTCAACTGATCGTAATGGAAAACACTGGCCGGTTTTCCCCTTGTTACTAAATATATTACAGATATTAAAACATCATAGAAAACAATAACAATGTGAATACAGTTACTGTCTAGTGTTATAGATAGATAGATAGATAGAGGTTTGATTGTGGTAGAGAGAAAAAATAACTTTGGATCACAAATTGTGCCTTTAACTTGCTATGTGAAGCCAGCACTAAGCCAGTGTCAGTCAGGTGAAATAAGCCTTTTCTGTAGTCAGACGGTAAAATAACACTTCCAGCTTGAGTCTTCAAAATAAAAGCTGTCTATTTAAAACTACTTCTGGCTTTTCCAAATGTGACCATACCATCACGAGTAATAGAGCTTATTTTACAGCTATAAATCCAATTCCAACTAGGCCTGTAACTTCATCAGCCCAACCCTTGTGACTATGTAAGACAGAAGGCTATGCCGTCATTACACTCAAAAATCATTAGGCAAGCAATAATTCTCCAGTGTGCAAGTCTGAGTATATCAATGGTGATTTATGGCATCCCAGACAACCCCCCTTACCATCTAAATCAACACCTCCTCCTTCACATTTAATACAGCTGAAAGGGCTTCTGGTGCTGGTTGTAAAGTTTGACAACAATAATAGACGGATGGGAGAGGAGAGCTATTGTTGGCTTGTTGCTGCTGGCCACTTGTCAGTTCTGGCATCGACCAGTATTATAGCATTGGACATCAAATCAACTCAGGATTTTTCTTTTCTTTTTTTTTTTTTATAAGATGAAGATTAATTGCAGTAGTTGATGGATATTCCCTGTGTGTTTAATCTTGTTTAAACCCCAAGAACCACTGTGTAGAAATAAGTTTGTTTGCATGCATAAACATAGTATTGTTTCTTATTTGGACAACTTTTATTCTTGTTATGGCATTATTAGGCAATGCGATGATATGGGTACACACTGTTATATAAGTTTCAGTCAGATACATGCCTGAGTACAAATCTAATTATACTACCCTACACTACCCTTGACCAAGGCTGGCTTAGAAGTGGAGTTGGTCCCCGGGCGCTGCACAGTGGCTGCCCACAGCTCCCAATATTTAGGATGGGTTAAATACAGAGAACGAATTTCACTATGCGTTGTACTGCGCATGATTGTGTATGTGACAATAAACTTGATTTGATTTTAGTAAGCACAGCTTATGCATGGACATTACAAATAAGGTAACAGAGAAATACATTATCAAACATGTTTGTTTAATTCCAGGATGAAGGCAGCCACACAAACGCAGCCCACAAACGTAGTTTTATTCATGTTTTTCTTGACAGGCAATGCAAATGGGGTCAGTCTGTCTGTTTATCTATGTAGAACTATTGAGATTTATAAGGCATCTGAGAATACAGACGTCTGGTATTCAGCATTTCACTGGCCTTTTGCAGCAGTTTCAGGTGCTCCAGTTGTCTCCCTTGAGACTCTTGACTGTAGACATAACAGATTGGCAGAGGGTAGCTTTGCTGTTGGTTCTTTTACTACTACCAAGTCTTCACCAAGTCTAGATTAATGACAGTGATAGATGGCTACACATCTGTATCTTTACAGCCCACAAACCGGCATCAGTAAAGCTAAGTGAGGCAGCAGTAATGTAGTAATTCGGACTTCAGCTGCGTAGGGGGAAAAAACTGAACTGTTTTCAAGCTATAAAAACAGCTGTAAATACAACAACTTACTATGAAGGAATACGCACCATTTCATGAGTTGTATGACCCTGGCATTTTGTCGTAACGTGATCGGTCTTGTTTGAAGTCAGGTGATAAGATGGGCCGAGCCAATGACCTCCCACACATAACAAAATACATGCTGTCAAATACTGCTAGTGCTCCAGACAATGACCCTGACAAATCTGCCATCAGATATAAAGCCTCCAATTCTGGTCACAGTCCATTTAGTTGGGAGAACTAACTGGTAAAACTATTACCATTACTGTCCAAGGTCACATTCCGAGACACATGACTGGATCAGACAAATGGAGACCTGCATTCTCCATACACAAATGCACATGACGAAAGACAGATGAGAATTTTTTTTTCATTGTTATACATTTTCAAGATCTCTAGAGGATGCCGGCCTTTAAGTGACAGAATGACTTTTCATCATCAAGTCAAAATTTCCCATCCACCTGAATTACCATGAGAAAACTCTCATGGTAATTCAGGAGGTTTTGACATTCACAGACAACAGAGGATGAATCCTAATGTTTTTATGACCTTTTCATAAGTGCCTTTTCTCAGGATAGTTTTTACCCCTCTACTGGTAAGGCTCTGAAATAGCAAAATCATCAGTATGTTATTTCTTTCATATTGTGAGAAGCTTAAGACTCTTACTGTTTCTTATGGATACCCTTGCTTACATTAAGAGCTAAAACAACCTGATTTCAATGTTAATAGCCATCAGTGTCTTAATTTTAGTGGGTGCAAGTTAGTGCAGCAGGGGAGGAGAAAGATTGATGCTGCAAGATTGCAAAGTGTGTTTTACTCACCACTCTTCCCACAGCACTGACTTGTAACTAACGGAGAGTTTTCTGCATGTGCATTCATGTTTAAACATGCAACTGTGTGTAAAGATCACAACTACACAAATGGTTTAATGTCCCACTTTGATTTTCCCACAGTTAAATATTGTTAAATCCAGTGAAGCGTAAAACATCTAATATCACTATGAACAGCTGCTTAATCAAATTTACAATCTATGACCTTCTTTCCTATTCACATCAGCGGTTTCGCGTCACTAAATTATTCATGGATATGACAAAAAAATGGATGCGATCCAACTTGCAGCTGGCATTTTATCAATCCAAACGTTGCAAAAGAACTGATGAATAAAATTATGACCAGCTGCAAATGCCTTGTTTTACGTCTCAGATGACATTTGTGAATTACATTTACACCCATCTTCAAAATCAGAAACCGCTACCTCATAAGTTTTTATTATGAAGTTCTTTGTTGTAAGTTACCTGCATAGTGCAGACGTGTGTTACTGCCTGGACTGCCTGCTGTCAGATTTGTGCACTTCCTGGTTGGATCTGATTGTTTATATTTATGTAGTTCTTAAAGGGCCCAAACACATCTGACCAACTCAATAGGTGGTTAGGGAGAGGTTTAGAGTTACAAGGGTGTAAGAATGGCTAATACAGTATATCCTCCTTAGTGGAAACATCTTTTCTTTTAATAAATGAATATTATAAAATGTATTATTTTATATAATATTGTATTAGACAACCAATATAACCTCTGCCTTGTGATTTACTTATCCATTAAAATCTGGCTGTCAGAAGAATCATCACAAATTCTATATTGTTGAATGTAAGAAGTCCAAGGCTACAATAATACCAAGTCCTTGATATACACACTCTTTACAATGCTATCCATCAGGCTCACACAGACACACTGAAAACAAAGTCCTCAATGGACAGACCCACACAGTGAGATTTAAAAAAGGTTAATGTTGCTTTAGAGACTTTCCAGCTGTTGCACTGAGAATATAATACTGCTGTAACTTTAAAGAACACAAATAAAAAGTTACACTAAACCACATTATAATTCTTGGTGAAAAACACAATACCAAATCTGTTTCCAAAACTGTGATTAGTAATAGTGATCACAGGCCTACCTGAGTCCTGACTGGACTTGGACTCCGAGAGACTGACGGCGGAGGCGTCTCGTGACTGGTCAATCATGCCAATGTTCACCTTGTGCTTGTAGGGGTCCAGAGCTCCGAGAAGACCCAGCACACGGATAGCCTGTTGAGACCCACAGCACACACACAGTTAGCAATCTTCCACTGAATTATGTTTGCATGCCACTGGAAGTCTAATTGTGCAGAAATCTTCATCAAGACTTTTGGACTTGACTTTGATTTGACTTACAATGTTGAGAAATATATCTAAAATCATGGTCTAAGCATTCGGAAACTCCATTGAAGTAGCATATTTAGCCAATTATTGGCAAAGTGAGGGCTATTTGGAACATAATGAAACTGTGCATCAACAACAGAGAGTGGTTTGAGAATCATCCATGGATGTTATACTTTTTTTTCTGTGACTTCCCCACTGAAATCTGTGCTAAGTGCTGTAAATCCAAGCTGGCCACAGCTGTTGTCCTCTGCACAGGAGTTAAGCAAAGCCATCTTTCTACTCTTAGATTATTGGTGGGATGTTCCTTTAATGAACAATTACAATACACAAAGTAAGATACTAAAATTTGTTTAAAGTGACACTCTGCCCAAAATCAATATTCTTGGTACAAAACACTTCACTTAAAAGCTGGGGCGCGGAACTTTTGTCTCCACCTTCTGGCAGTGAGAGTACTTACACAAACGCTGTCGACAAATAGTTACAAAAATACAGAGACATTTTCACAGCTCCAAGACAAAAATCCATAATTTATGTAGAGTACATGTAATAGCTACATAGCAAATTACAAATATTTTACTAAATCTCTCCAAGAGCAGTAACTTGACATCCGTGTCTGCCCTAAGTCCCTTCTCTTCTCTCAGCGCTCTCTGACAAGGAAAAGCTAAAGCTACAACAATGGTTATCCACGTTTGTCCTCGCAGTTGATCGCTTTCTTTTTTTGACCTTAATCCTTCCTCTGAACGCCAAGTTGTCTTTTTTATCTGGAGCATCACAAACGTTTCTTGGAGGCTTCTTAGGTTTTACTCCTAGTTGCAGTAGCCTACTCCCTTGCTACGGTTGCTCCAGAGAGTGTTCAATTCAAGTGGCTTTATTGGCATGAACGCATTCAATGTAAAAGCCCCGCACTCTAGCTTTAAATGCTTGCTGTAAAATTGTTGTAGAGTAAACAGTCAACCTAAACTAGGTGCACAACTTCCATTGGATAATTAGCCCAACAGGATTTCAAGTTTATTAGATAGTGGATCCAAGGGCGAGAGTTGCCAGAGCGACTGTCCATGTGCCGCACACTATACACAGTGACAATACACTCTCTGACCCACGTAATGTAATAGGCGAGGGAAGAAACAATTATCACTTACATCACAGCTCAAGACTTGGGGAAAAGTTCCATATAACTATGGAAAATGTGCATAGCCTCATATTGTATGTATTCATGTGATAATAATTTACCAGTCAAAGTGAATACATGTAAACATAGCTTCATTTGTATAGTATATGTTGACAGGCAGGGTTTACATATTGCTACTAAGAAAACTGTGGGGAAAATGAAGGTTTGGAGCCAAGATGGAGGCCCCCGTGCATACCTCTCGCCTGATGCCCTGGTTTTGTTCCGTCTTGAGGAAGTTGAGCAGCACCTCCAGGAGGGAGGGGTACTTGCGGTAGGGCTCCACCACATAACCTGTACTAGCTACCTGCTGGCCCAGAGTCCACAGAGCCACCTGGTGGAAAGTCAGAGGCAGAGTCTCTTTGAATAATGCCACTGATAGAGAAGCACAAAGCACAATGTTTGGGATGCTTTTTCTTTTCCATTGTTACCCAACCATCCTTGTAATAAAATGTACCTATTTAACAAACAATGCTGCAAAAGTTACTATGTATAGATTTTGTTGTGTTCTTATGTTTTTCTGCAATAACCGTTAATCCTGTTTTTCTGCCCCTGCCATTCATTTAAACTACTTCTCAGTCCCTTATTGATAAGCCATTGGTTAATACTTTTGAATGATCTCTGGCTCTGTTAGTTCCTGGCACACAATCCTAACAGGAAAAAACAAAAGCATAATGCTCTCAAAATGCTTTGAGTGACTTTCAAAGTTGGCAGAAAGTATATCTATAGTTCTAATTCTTCCAAACTTTGGAGAAGTGCTGAGAGAGAGCACTACTCCAAAGCAAATGAGAAAAAAAAATTAGAACCAGATAATAATTATTTTGGGGTGCACGGTGGCAGAGCGGTTAGCGCCCCTGCCTCCCAATAAGGAGATTGTGGGTTCGAATCCCGGACCAGACCACGACCTCCCTGGGTGGAGTCTGCATGTCCTCCCCGTGTTATCGTGGGTTTTCTCCGGGTTCCTCCCACCGTCCAAAGACATGCATTAGGTTAATTGGTGACTCTAAAATTGTCCCTAGTGGATGAATGTGTGCGTGAATGGTTGTCTGTCTATGTGTCAGCCCTGCGACGAGTTGGCCACTGTCCAGGGTGTACCCCGCCTAAGGCCCGAAGCCACTGGGATAGGCTCCAGTCACCCGCGACCCCGAACGGGAGCAAGCGGCAGAAAATGACTGACTAATAATTATTTTGACGTACCTGTCGTTTGGCCAGTGAGGAGGAGTCCTGCAGCATGTCCATGATGATTGGAAAAAGCTCGTCCATCCACTTCCTCATCTCTAGGCCACTCACCTGACAGGGAACATACAAGAGAACATCTCAAAACTGAGGAAATCTCATAATCTGTCCTATTTCGTATCAATGAGATCTACCCAAAAGGGATTGAATAATTACTTTTTACATTAAAAATGACTAGTGATGCCATACCAGTTTCAATCTGGCCATATCAAACCACATCCCTCGTGTGTAGAATTCTGATGCTAGTAAAGCATTTGTCCAATTATTCTGATGGTAAGCTTTTGTTTGTGAAAATGTGTGCTGTCTATTGCTTTCGGTGCATTCATCTCTGTGTCGCTGGGTCGGATTTGTTAGCGTAGGGGGATGCTTAACTGCAACATTTACTACAGTGTCTTTTTTGATACTACAAGTTCAGATATTTTCTAATTCTACACACAGGGGCTTTGAGCTTGTACACTTGTTTGCGGAGCATGACATGGCATTCAATGGCTCATCTGTAATCCCTACATTTTCTTGTGTCTTCCTATGCTGGTTCTTGCGCAGCTGGGCTTCTGCCTCTTCCTGCACTGACTCAACCATGAACACTTGGTCTACCTGAGCATCTCCTGCACTCTGTCTGAACTGCAGAGTTTGCCTGCTTTTAACTGTGCTTTCCTGACTCCTCTGTGGGGACCATCGAACCACCTGGACAGGGTGGAGGAAGGCACACATTCATGGATGGGGGGGGGCTCTACCAGGTACTTTCCACCTCAGAAAAGGACAAGCTCAGACTGCTTGCATTAAAACTATTGAAGTGAGAGACTCAAAAAGATGTAATATTGAGCACAGGGAAAACAATTCTGCTCAGATTTGTTGGATTTCAATCAGCAGGTAGAGTCTCAACATGATACAAAGGCTAATACTGTCCTCATAAAACTTCAAGAAATGGAAACATTAAATCCAGCCTTACCTGAGCCAACTCGCCAATGGTCGCAAGGACACTAATGACCACTCCAGGGTTGGGGTCTGGGTCTTTCAGCTTGAGGATGAGAGCCTGCAAAAGTGAAAGAAAACGGGTTCACTTAACCCATTGAACCCCAGTGCTCCTCTTAAATTCCAAAAATCAGAAAAAAAAATTACTTTGAAGAGGTTCAGGAAATTTGATTGTGATGGACTTCAAAAAGAGTCCTCCACCAATTTAGCATTGGACTCGTATAACATTAGTGGACTCATGAGGGACAGTTGAATAAAAAAGGCATCAAATCATTATAGTAGAACCAGAGATATCTTCTTTTTGTATTTCACACATTCTTCTTCTTTGTAAATACCTGGCACCTACATTGTCCACAATGCAACTCAACTCTTCCATTGGAGATTCGGTCGTGTTACGCTAGTAGAGGCTAATGTAACCTCGAGCTGGTAGCCAGATTTTTTTCATTTTCAAACTTGCAGTCATCAGCCCAAACTGACGCTGACTCAAATAACAGTACTTATGGCAATTTATCAGATTATGCACAGGAACAAAAGATTTGCAGTAGTACTCCCCAAGACCTGTAAACAGACTTTGATGTGTAAAATCGGTGGAGATCTCCTTTAAGCTTTTACTTATACAGAGAGGAGTCTACTGAGTACATATACTGCTTGTGATCTCGGCCAACCCAAAGATTCACCACCACCTCTCTGTTCAACTAGGCTCATCAACCATTACACCGTCCAGCACGGCCAGAAATCTGGCGGTGGTAATCGATGATCAGCTAAACTTCAAAAGCCATGTCGCCAGCACCACCCGGTCCTCTAGATTCATCCTTTACAACATTAGGCAAATCAGACATTTCCTATCTGAGCAGTCTACACAAGTCCTAGTCCAGGCTCTTTTCTTGAGCAAACTGGACTATTGCAATGTGCTACTGGCCTGGACTCATTGGTGGAATTATCTGCCTGCTCCTACAAGATCAGCAAATTCTGTAGCCACCTTTAAAAAACGCCTGAAAACACATCTCTTCCATCAACACCTAACTGACCATCACTAAAGTCTACTTCCTTTCTATCTCTTTTCTTATAAAAAAAATAAATAATAAAAAACTGCCTATCCTTAGCTTTGTACACTGTGCTGGGCTTTAACAGACTAGTTTTTAATGCACTTGGGGTTTTTGGTTACCTTGTGTTGTTATAATTGCTTACATTGTCTTCCTCATATGTAAGTCGCTTTAGATAAAAGCGTCGGCTAAATTACTTAATGAAAATGTTAAAAATACTCCTCTCAAGTAACTGCTAGTTCTCCATTGTGAAGAGTGTAAACCAGGCTGAGTTGTACCTTGAGGATGGGCTCCATGTATGGCCGTATGAGGCGGGGGGCATTGGAGACTAGGTGACCAAGCATACGAGCACTTTGCTCTTTGTTCCTGCCGACACCACTGTGCTCCAACTCTGTTAAGATCTGCAACAAAATTCAAAACAGAGTTAACTCCTTTCCAGTGTTAAGTACAACACAGCAACTCTTCTCTACCTGGAATAAATCTTATCATGGCCTTTGCTGCCCTCTAAAGGTATCCAAATGAAACAACAGACTAGTGATCTTTCCACAGATATGCATCATGGTAAAACTCTAAATGTTGTATTTTTATTTAACATCCTCTCCATTTACAGGAATAACCAAACTGGAAACCATGTTATTCATTAATTTAATAAACATTTATTTCACCATTTACAGAATGTTTTTATGATTTCAACTAATCAAGAAACCCTGAAATTTATTTCAAAAGGCAGGCTAAAAGTAGAAACATCAACAAAAAAAGGCTCTATTTGATTTAAAATCCCTTATGGGAAGATTTTTTAAGTGATTACAGTATATTACAAATTTTTGGGATGGCATAAGTTTTTTTTTCCCTTCTCCAGGCCCATGTTGAGAAAGACTTAATGTTTTTTTTTTTCCCAATTAAAAACCAAACACCCTTAATGGGTAAACAAAAATCCATATAGGACCTTAAACCCAATAAATCATTAAACTACTCAAAGTGTGCCATCTGTTGCCTCTCCTACCTGGATGAGCATCTTGCGTAGGAAGGGCATGACAAAGGCAGGGTTCATGCTGCTGAGGCGTCCGATTGTGCAGATGGCCAGCTCTCTGATCTCAAACACCTCATCGTTCAGTGCAACAAACAGCGCCTGCAAGTTCTCAGCCTGGGCGAGGTGAGCATCAAAACGCTCATCAAGAGATGCCAGCACACAGTATCGAATGTCTGGATCTGCAGGAGAACAGGGACAAACAAAAAGTCAGACATTTTCACTCTTGTTACCTTTATCATCATGGGTCATTACAGCTGTTAACAGGCGTGTATTCACATGCCACAAATGCAACATTTCTTATAATCAAATGCTGATTCCTGCAAATTGAGATGAGCACTTTCAGAGGCCTTTATACATTATTATCAATTGAAAAATAAACAATACTCAATAAATCCACATGGTACTACTACCCTTTTTTTTTTTATTCTTTCACGTGTTACCTGGGTCAGTGATGCCCACAACTAGCAGCTTGCTGAGCACATCTGCAACAACCTGCACAGCGGTCTGGCTGACAACATGGCCACTGATCAGGTGGATGGAGGGGGTAAGGAGCCGTGAACAGGTGCGCGCTGCCTCCATCCGGATTTCCTTGTGTTCACTATTCAGGAAGTGATCAGCGCAGTGGCGCACAAACTGGGTGAGGGAGTGTCCTGGTGGAAGAACAAAGAGTTTAAATAATCCCAGAACTGGGAGATTTGGCTTAACAACTATTTTTTAGATAGTACTTGTATTTAAAAGAAGAGAAATATTCCATCACCCATAACAATGCCTGTTCAGTTTTGCACCGAAAGGCAAATCTACCCCACTGTCCACTTGATGAGGTCAACAAAAAGACTTTGAGACGTAATTGTTTCACCCTGGGCAGCTTATCACAAATTACATTCAACAATTGTTGTATTTGTAATAACAAATCTTGTTTGCAATTTTTACTAGGATCTAGGTAGCCCTAAATATAAAAGTAGTTTTTAAAATGCTATTTACCTTAGAAATACATAATAGTCATGTAATGAGTACAGCTCAGTGGAGCAAAATACATTTGCAGAGTAAAACATGTATTCTATTAACACATTCTGTTATTTCCAATTTGGAATGCCAAATTCCTTGCACTGTAAATATATTGCATATAGTGTCGACAGCCACTGCATTGAACAAAAATATTACCCATGTGTGTTTGTTTCAGTTTCATCTAGCTACAACATCTTCAATAACTCCCTTAAAAAATAAGGCAATAACTCAATTTGAATGGGGAATAAGTTCAAAACAAGTCTTACTAGTATTTGATTCAGTTGTACGCTGTCTAAAGCTCTATGGGTCCAGTCCAGAGAACAGCTGGACACACCCATCAACAAAACAGCTCCAGCCATTTCTGCAGTTCACTTAATCCCCCCCCCCCCCCCCATTGTGGCTCCTATCTTATACCTTCAATTTAAAAAACACAAAATGGTTTTGAATTTCACTGAATGTGCAGTGTGCAGGCACCGATGCATTAACTCCATCAGTTATATATTTTCATGATTTATGATCTTTTAGGGCAGTACACTTGAAAATCATAATTTTTCTCAACAGACAGAACCAAACTTAAGATCAATGGAGTTTGGTGCATTAGAACTAAACTGGGGTCTGTGCATGTTTTCAATTCTGTGGATTTTCTCTCCCTCTGTTTCTTAAAAAGTAAACTTAAAAATAAAATATGATAGTCCTGCTTTAAAGCTGTGTCTCTTGCAAGGTTCTTGCCTTCAAACTCAAAGCTTCCCAGCGTGCGTAGGGCCAGTGTGATGCTGCCTACGTCACTGGCCTCTGGGATGTTTGTGAGGCTTGGCGAAGCCAGCTGGTGAGCCAGGCCTTTGGGCATGCCGGGGTGACGCAGGGGCTTGTGCATCAACACCAGGGAAAGCATCTTCAACAGACCGTCCTGGATGTCCTTCTTCAACTGGGGGATTTGACGGCTCAGGTCGTACAGTACCGCTGTCAGCGCAGGACTATATGTACAGGATACAATGGACAAACAACCGTACATCATTAGCGTTGTCATCTTTAGTGTGTTTATCAAAAGATTTTAACATTATACAATAACAGTATAGGCTATACAAGTCAAACTCTGGATTTAAACCCTGCTACTTGTATAAACCCAGCCCAAAAATCCAATCAAGGTCATTCTAAAACCTTGTTAGTTGAATTTTTTAGCATAGTGGTGAAGCCATTCTGTCCTACCTGAGGCCCACAGCCAGCATAGGCTCCAGCAGCTCCTTGATGTCTGGTTGGATGCTGGGACCCATGGCTCTGGAAAGCATGCTGATGCAGGTGAACACTGTGGCGTCCACCTGCATGGTCTTCTGCCTCCTGCACAGATGCACACACTAATGGTAAGTCTCTTTTGCAACCAAAAATATACATTAGATTACATATTTTTATTAATAAGAGTCAAAATTAAACTAGCCCTTGGAGATTGAGGAGGGTCTCATCCACTATAGGAACGCCAAAAACTACAAAACTAGAATGTTTCTTAAAATATGTGAAGCAACAATATTAGAGCATAATGAGACAAACTGTTTAGTAAGACAATAATGATTAAAATAAAACAGGAGAATAAATTACGCATCAAACATATTAATATCTGAATATGAACTAATATAATTTATGGTATAGAGACTACAAATTGTTAGAACCAATTTCATGTAATTACTGACTTGTGTGCAAAGTCCTTGGGTGGCAGAGCAGCCTTGATGATCTCAAGGACCTTCGAGAGGTATGGCTGGATTTCTGTCCTGACGGCCACTACCAGCAGCCCCAGAGCCTGGAAAGCTGCAGTCCTCTCCTTCTCTTTTTTCAGACAGCCCAGCAGGTAGCCCATAGTGTCAGACAGGTACTGGTCTGCACAACCACAGTGCAAATGGTTAAACGCAGATGTACAATAGTACTTTGTAGAGGCTCCAACACATAAATCAACTGTGACTGTGAGAAACTACAAGAAATTTATTACGGCAAAGCCCACTGAATACAGGACAGAGGAGACCAAAAGAGTATTGGCCATGATCTTTTTACATTTCTTGACCAAAAAGTCCAGTGGATATAGTGATGAGAAAGAATGCATGGCTGCATGTTACTGTATGAAAAATGGACTCAACTGGATCTTAGCTTACTATCAAACTTCAACTAGTCCCACCTGTAAAGATATGTGGCTGGAAGGCAGCCAGGCGTGGAAGCAGGTTGAGGATAGTCATCTGGATCAGAGGGTTTTTACTGGTCTTGTATTTCAGCACCCACCGACACACCTGGACAAATTACATAATAAAAGCTTGTGTCAACTATGATTTACATGATGCTCAAAATAGCACTGGTCCTGTGTTGTTGACCTTGTGACACACTTATTAAATCTCTTTATGAGCTTGCTGCAATGTTGTGGGAGCGAAGTAGCATTGTTTCTAGAGCCCGACCAATACATTGGTCAGCTAATATTATCGGCCGATATTTACCACAGATATATTGGTATCGCCCTATTTGTTTGCCAATTTGCGCCGATATAAAATTGTTTATTTTCAGTTTATTAGGCAGAAAGAGAGGGTCATGTTACTTTAATTGTGTCACTACAAAGTTTATCTACCAGAGTGCGCGACGTACATTTAGTAACGTTACTGCACTTTAATACAATTTAGAGGTACTTTTATTTTACTTGACTATTTCCATGGAATTTTCTGCTGCTTAAGCAACTGACTGATACTGAATCGTGCTGATGTTTATTTAGCTGTTTATTTTATTTTAATTTATTCTTTATTTTCTCAGCATTAATTTCTAGAATTGTTTGATGTACATATGTTCAATGATTTAGCTAAAATAGTTTGTTTTGTTTTTTTTATGAAAGCAGCCTTCTGAGTGCCTTAGCATAGTCATATCAGTGAACAATCCACATAGAAAAGGTCTATTTTCATTCCAGCTCAAAAATTCAATATATCGGTGAATGTTTTCCCTCTAAAAATCGGTATTGGTCTCAGAAATCCTGTATTGGTCAGGATCTAATTGTTTCTAACATGAAACCTAAGTTTCAACTTCTTGACTCCTAAAGGTATTTTCCAAGCAGGACCACAATAGCCAATGCTAGACAAGTCTAGACAAGGTGAATTTTAAAACCACAGTTCATTAAACACCTCTCTGGGAGTCCAATTCAAAAACACTTAACACTAAAATTCAAGCTTCAAGAGCATAATTTATTGCAGGGCTCCCCTACACCCAAAACCAACTCTCCCTAGCCCTCATTTTGTAGTGAAACTCAATTTTGACTGAACCTTAGTGAAACACAAGCTAGGGCCCCAAGTGAAGAAGAGTGGCTGGAGAAAGGTGGTAAATATAGTCCACCACCCCACTTCTCTTTTCATTTATACAGCACATACGTACAATCTGTGTGCAAGCCATAAAACAAAACACTAAGCTAAGACGCATGTAAAAGCGTAGAGATGCAGTGTTTGATGTCCATTCATTCATAAGCATGCTTTTGATAAAAAATATAAAAGTGAATACATACATCAACATTATTCCAGCACAGCCATAAACAGTTTAACAATGTTCTTGTAAAATCTACCTGGTCAAATCGCTCCTCCATCAGCTCACGGCAGTATCGACTCTCCACCAGCGAGCTCTTGGCAGGTACCGGTGCGGCTCCAAAGGTGAGGAAACCCTGTGGCGTGCTGTAGCCCAGCAGGCCCAGGAGGGCATTGGACTGCTGTGGCTGCACCGACTGGAAGCTAGTGAAGGGTGTGATGTGGCGGGGCTTGGTTCCAAATCCCATCAGCTCCTTGCAGTACTTATCATGGACCAACTGCTGCTGTGTGATCTCCTCCATCTCCTCACGCATGCGCTGTCACAGAGACAAGACCGTGAGATGAATGTTTTGCTTGTGGATGTGAGAATGTTTCCACAGTGAATTCACCCCTCACCTCTCCCTCCATGCTGCTGATTCGAACCAGCTCATTCAGGATCAGAAGAGCACCGTGGACCCTGTCGTCACGATTCATTCCTTTCTCTTTGGCCAAAGTCTCATCAAAGCCTTTCTCTGCCTCCTCAAAGGTTTGCTGTTAAAAGTACAAACACTCATGTTGCCTGTTACAAGGACACAGGTTTTCCCCTGGCAAATATAACATGCACTAAGGAAAGATATTTCTTTCTAAAAATTGTGATTTGCCACGATACAGTGTAATGTCTTACTTTGTACCACTGTGGTTTCTGCATTTCCTTGGTTTCCCTCTGCGTGGTGAGGATGAGACTGGCTCGCAGTGCAGATACAGCCCCTTCTCGGATAGCCTGCTTGGGGTCCCATACTGCATAAAAGATATTGTCAAAGAAGGGCTGCACTTGCTGAAAGAAGAAGGTTGGTGCGCTCACGGCCAGCTCCCTCAACACCAACACCTGGACAAAACAGAAAATAATTTTATGGCTAGTCATTAATTGCCTTGGATTTACTTCTTTAGTGTTAAAGGTGGGGTATGCGATTTTGGAGAAATCCGATACCATGACAACAGAGCGAACAGCAAGTAATATAACTAACGTTAGCTAGGTTGAGGGTTAGCAAACTGTCCCTACAGTTGCTGCTGTGAAGCTAACAGCCAGATAGGACAAGATGTTTCCCAGAACCAGCACACCAGCTCCAGACAGCGATACTCATAACTCTCCTGTTACCATGGCAAACATCACAACACCAGCATATAATGGCAAACTAGAGAGCAAGCTGAATGTCCTTAACGACACGCAAATCATGGCTGGAACAGTGAGTGTTGTGTGGCTCGGTCCAAGTCACTTTGTCTGTTTAGCATTTACAGAGCCAGGGCTGTGTACAAACACTGGATTTTATTTCAGGGCACACACACAGAATGGACAGCTAGCGGACCGTGAGGAGATATTTGCTAAATTTGAGAAAAAAAGTGTGTATTACATTAGAATCGCAAACCCCACCATTAATATGTCAATATTGTGCTTTCAGACATCACTCAGCAGTTAATATATTATTCCAAGGACAAACATACACTTTTCTTATCAACCTAAGGGCAATCAGGCTGCAAAACAGATCAGCATGTCAACTTAAATGAGAAACCATCAGTTTGCCCTGCTTCTTGGCAGGAAATCAAACACAAACAGACAAATCAAAACTTTAAAAAGGTTAATAATGACATTCATGCCAATTATTTTGGTGGCCTCAAATGTTTTCATTCCTCCTGCTGATGTCTTCACAGAGTCAGCATGGATAGTTGTCCACAAAAATATCAGCAATCACTTTCCTATAGAGGGGGCTAGATCCTGACACTCTTTCTTGTTTAATCTAAAAACTAATTCCACATACTTGAAAACTGCCCAAGCATACATTTGATTTGATCAGTGTTTCTATTTTAGCATTATTACCCCTGGGCTGAGCGTTTTAATAACAGACCCCTCAATGTATCCGAGAATAACTGCAGATAAGATATACAAGGCCAGAGGGCAAGTGTGTCACAGAAACTTTTACACATCACTCACATCAACTGTTCAACAACTGACAAGCTCAAGCACATCCATATCTGGTTATTGTATCTGGGGTGCGAGTGTGTTAGCTGGGACAGCAGTATGCCTGTCACAATAATTACTTTATCGACTTATCAAAGTCAGCAAAAGTTATAGAGGTTATGTCCATTGTACGATATTGTCCGTTGTGTTTACATGCGTGTTTATTTGGATAAGAATGTCACCAACATTTTAACCAACATGATGCCAAAATAAACAGCAGGGTTGATAAGGTACATGATAAGACTTGGGCACAATGCCTAAGTGGTTAAAAATGGTTTACATTTTATATCACCTTGTCATTTGCAAGTGCCTCCATCATTTCAATTGTTAATTATTTAAAAAAAAAGTAATTTCCCATCATTCATAGCTGAATGTAACAGAAACAGAACTATGCAGAGTCAGAGACACGTTTTGCTGTTATTTCTGGCCGCGCTGCTTCTGTCCTCTTGTTGTCTGCTCTCTGTGTCTGAGTTTCGCCATGGGCGGGGGGCTCAGGCAGCTTAAAGTTCATTGCTCTTTGAATGGGTGTACTTGCATTATTACGTTATTATATTATCATTATATCAGTGGCATAAAATGAACAGTAACAGTATATATCATGGTTTAATTGAAGGGACTTTAATCCACAACGTTGGAGCATTTTGCATTCTCAATGTAGAAATGTGCGAATCTCTTTTTGGCATTTCCAGCATAAATTACTATTTATTACACCCATTCTACAGAGCCTTGATGGTGTCCAATAGTATCTATGTAAAACTTTATTATGAATAAATTTCCCTTCCCCGCCATTCCTTGTCATCATATGTGCACTTCAAATCCTTCTGCCATAATGTCCTCAGACTCAAACAATCGTTGCTAAGACATTGGTTAGTTGTCCCAATAGAAAACAGAAGCTCGATGACATCCTACAGTAGTTCATAATAGTGAAGAATTGCATTTTCAGCTTTGCCTTGGATCTTGGAAGTAAGGCAGTCTCTTATCTGGTGGTATTTCCAGAAGTAGCCCTTTCCCTTGAGATGGTACTTTCTTACTATATCTGCATATGAAATGAATACATCCTCCTTATACAGGTCACCAATAGTGTGTATCCCGTTCGGATTCCACTTATTCTATTGTAATTTTAAATACTTGTATATATGTGTGTGTGGCGTGAAGTTGGCTACAACTTTAATTTCATTGTGCAAGCGTTGTGTTGTAGAATGACAAATAAATGTACCTTGAATCTATAGTGCTATACCCCAAAATATACTAGAAAAGCTAGACCAGCCAAGTACTGGTTCATAAAGTATAAATGAAAAATCCTGAATCTTCTTTCTTATCTCCACCATACATAAACGCCACCAAGAAGTGGTGGTATTCCAACACCAAACAACACAGTCCCTGGTGTCTGCAAGTCACTTACTGCAGCATGGCGTCTGCCTTCATTCCTGTCTGCTCCCAGCCACTCCAGGGCCCTCTTCACCTCAAACTCCACATACTCCGCAGTAAACGTGTCCCCTGCCATGGACAGGTGGCCCATGGCTTTAGAGGCCATCTCCATCACCACGGGGTCGCTGGAGGGAAGCAAGTTGCGCAGGTAGTTGGCAAAGCGGCTGATCCTGGTTGCATTGCCTCCTTCGACTCCAATCAGACTCACTGGAACAAATTATTGCGTTAAAGTTACATACTTGTTCACACTTACTCTGTGTATACTATTATGTACCAGGGGTGCAGACTCATCAGGGATGAAAAAAGTGACAAAGATGCAAATTCCCTACGGGGGTCAAGCTAATTCCACCAGACCTTAATTAAATCCAAAGTTTGTCAAATTTGGCACGTCAACGTTTATGGCTTACCAATGGCAAGAATTCCCCCTTTCTTCTCATTCACATCCGAGCTGGATACCAGCTCAAATATGTGGTGGTTTAACTCATCATAGAATGTAGTGGCTTCATCTTGGCTTAGCTGTGGAAGGCACAAAACAAGTATAAAAAAAACCAGCGTGCAGAAAAAGCAAAAATTGGTAAATAAATAGGTGTCTATAAAGTCAACAACCTATTAGAAAGGAAAACATACAATATTTCTTATGATCCCTGCACATGTTGTGTAATATTTATAACCAAATTGAAGCGTGGATTCATATACACTCTTCAGGGCAACAACACTCAGTATACAGTGAATGATATTCTTATGGCAGGTTTCTATGAAGTCCATGTGTATTTTGGCTTTTACCTCTCTGAGCTCTGTAGTCACATAGTGCTGCAGATCTTTGGCAGATTTTGCTCTGGTGTCTTCATTGCGACTCTTCAGCCCACTGACAAACTGTTGTAGCACAGTGGCTGTGCCTGCCATGATCACCATTTGGATGGCCTAACGTTTATCTGCAAGGAGACAAATACAATGGATATGCGTTCAGCGAAATGTTCTGGGTTGTCAAAACAAATGCAACGAAGGACAATAAGAAAACGTATAAATGCCATAAAGAAATACCGTTCATATTTGCCCTGGGTCGTTAACACACGTCAATGTTGTTGTTACTGACGCTATGACTAGCTAACGTGTCCGCTTAGCTAAGGTTAATGAAACAAATTGTCAACCTTGCTCATTAGCAATATACCAAACAGAGACATTAAACTAAGCAACGAAGATAGCGTATATCCCCAAGACCACGAATATAAAACTGACACATCCAAATATTACAAGTCAGGCACGGGTAATTCAGAGCCTCACGGGTGTATCATGCTGGTTTTGTTTAGCTAATGTTAGCTATGTTGGTGCTAAAGTTAAGCTACATAATGTAGCAAACCGTTAGCAATATAACTTACTAAAGTCACTTACGTGTTTATATTAATATTTCGGCCACCTAACTGCTATTCGGTTCTTGCAGAATATGTCTCATTGTACGAGTACCTGGCTAGCATAGGGTATTGGTAGCTAGCTATGGTATCGCTGAGTTGGACCAGGTTACGTACAACAAACTTCACAAGCGTTGAGTTGCGCTGAGTAGCCTGCGCAGAGCTGTACGAATGCGGCTCAGATGTCCTTAAGAGACTGACACTTTACTTGAACATTTGTATTATAGTTGTAGAGTTTATGCTTTCTCCCTTTACATAATATTTCCAAAGGCAAATATTGTACGTTTTACTCACAAAATCCTATGTGTGATGGTACCTTGTCCGTGGCAGACAGACTCGTATAAAGAAAAGTACAGGTGTTATTAATAACATTAATGATAGCTGCGCTCCATTCGACTGTTCCACTGTCCCACTGGCTTTCTGAGACACTTAAATGCAAAAGAGCCATTATTTCTGTTAGGTGCTGTATGTTAAGTTCTTTATTTGTCATATGCTCAGCAATTAGTAGTTGTCAATGAAATTCGGGTTCTCAGGCTCCTTCCAACAATGCTCATATAAAAATGTGCAAAAGAAAATCACACAAGAAAATGAGAAATCTGAGACGTTAATAGTGCTAAAGTTAAAATATAGGACAAGAATATATAATATATATGAATAGAATGGAATGAAATAAAATACTGAGGTAGACTGAGGCTGTGCAGTTATGTAGTAAATGTATGTGCTTAGTGAAAACGGGTCACTTATAACCACTACAGTTAACCTGTTTACATTTTGGCCATGTGTATATTTTGGATTTGCACCTTACCGTTAACTAGTTTATATTTGTGATACTGACTGTTTACCTGTTTTCATATCTGGCACTGCGTACATTCGGTTTTTGCACCTTAACCGTTGTCATTTATTCTTAGATTTTGTTTGTATTCGCACCCTTTCCGACTTTGTACTGCAACTGCTGCATAACAGTTTCCCTCAGGATAAATAAAGTATTATTTTTTAAAGATGACTTTTGAGCCTTTTGGCTTTATTTGATAGGGACAGGTGAAGAGAGAAAGGAAATGTGGGAGAGAGAGAGGGGAGAGGATATGCAGCAAAGGGCTGCTCTAAGGCCTCAGCCATGTACATGGGGTGCATGCTCTACCAAGTGAGCTACCGAGGCACCGTCCCAATAATAAAAAAGTACTATTTTATCTCATCTTATCATCTTATGTACAGGTTGGAACAGAATATAAACAGGTATGCACATAAATATATTTACTGTGATGTTTACACACACATATCGACAGTATATATATATATATACAGTCTATATCTTTATATCTATAAGGACACGAGAAGGTTGAAAAAATACCAAAGTCTGAAAGAGGAGCTAGAAAAGATGTGGAGAGTAAAAGCAACAGTGGTGCCAGTGGTAATCGGAGCACTGGGGGTTGTGACCCCCACGCTGGGAGAGTGGCACCAGCAGATTCCAGGTACAACATCTGAAGTCTCTGTCCAGAAGAGTGCAGTCCTACAGCTAAGATACTGCGCAGAATCCTTAAACTCCCAGGCCTCTGGTAGAGGACCCGAGGGTGAGGATGACACATACCACCCCTCAGGGGGTGAGAGGGGGAGTTTTCTATATATACATATATATACACACACACACACACACACACACACACACACAAACACATATATATATATATATATATATATATATATACACATATCAACACATATATAGAGAGAGATGTGAATGTGCTTTTATGTGCATTTCCTGCTATGACATGTCAAAATGTCTGCAGTGAAAAGGGTCCATAATCAAGGCTGGATTACCAATGGGGCAAATTTGGCAAACTGCCCCAGGGTACCAGAACTCCAGGGGCCATAGAAGCCCCAGGCCTACTATGTGGCAACTGTGTTTTGCTAATTTAATCTAAATTTAGTTTGAGAATATGCACTCTTAAAGCACAGTATCAACTGGCATGATAAGGGACTTAAGGTGGGTCCTGCTTTATTACAAAATCTAGTTTTAAGACCGTCATAATTTCAGTTTTGTCTTCATTTGTTGCATATTTCTAAATAAATTACCATGCAGAAAACCTAGGGCCATTTAATATTCCAGTCAAAAGTTAGTTTGTCATATGTTTGATAAATTACTCATTTTGTACGATGACATTTTTAGTTTGCTGACTTCTGTGATTGTCATCCATAAAAACATACTTAAAAGTAAAAAAAGGAAAATAGTCAGTCAGTCATTTTCTACCACTTGTTCCCGTTTTGGGGTCGCGGGTGACTGGAGCCTATCCCAATAACTTCGGGCCTTAGGCGGGGTACACCCTGGACAGTGGCCAACTCATCGCAGGGCTGACACATAGACAGACAACCATTCACACTCGCATTCATCCACTAGGGACAATTTAGAGTCACCAGTTAACCTAAACATGCATGTCTTTGGACGGTGGGAGGAAGCCGGAGAACCCAGAGAAAACCCACGGTAACACGGGGAGGACATGCAGACTCCACCCAGAGAGATCGTGGTCTGGTCCGGGATTCGAACCGACGATCTCATTGTTGGGAGGCGCTAGCCGCTCTTCCACCGTGCACCCCCCAAAAAAAAAGCTGGAAAATATAATGCAGATAAAAGAATATTTAGACTATTATGAAATTAAAATGACTATAAAAACAACCAAACTGTAACGTCCAGTGTGTAACAGTAATAGAAAGGCAGATACCAAAAATCCTACAGATGTTTCCATTTACCTGGTTCAGTTAATGAAATCTGTCCAGTGGAAAGAGAAAAAGGATGTAAAATAGGACTTTGAATTGAAACGACTATGTGCATACCTATCGCCATTCATTAATGAGAATGTGACCATATCAAAATAAACTTTTACTAATACTAAAGGTATTACAAGCATGCAAGAAGTGTACATACAAAATGGCTCTGAGATACTGCACTAGACATGAAACTAAATAAAGTGGTATGACTTTTGGGCCTTAAGATTTGTATATCAACAATATAGGCTTACATATTACTTTACATGTGTGGCTATGCTGTTGTGTTATTTTCAAAGTGTAAATCATTTTCAGCCTCAGGGGGGAGACATTGTCCAGGTAAACAAGCAGCCTTCATTACTGAGAGGGACATATCTGACCGTATGTCTGAACGGTGACATTTACCAAAGTGAACAGACCAATTAGACCCATATCCTCTTATTTTTCAGCTGTAGGAAATTGGACCGTAAATGTCAAATGCATTTTCATGCAAATGATCCATAATTACCGTAATTCTTTGACATTTCTGCCATCATTAGGCTGAGGTCATGGTATGATGGATATTTCCTCTGGCAAACAAACAGTTCACTCACTCTTTTAGCGACCCAGGTATACCAGTGGTTCCCAGCCTGGGGTCTGAGACCCATGAGCGGCCATTTGGGAAGTTTCAGGAGGTCCCATGCAAAAGGGTTTAGTTTAATTTCATTAGGCTACAATGAAGACTGGTTTGATAAAAAATGCTTTTACTGTTGTGACTGATTTTGCCAATTGTCTGTTGACAATCATAAGCATATATGCTTTTCTGTTTGGAAGAGCTGGGTGCCAGCCATTTTTCAAGCTATCTGGCCACCTTCTCAACCATGGTCCATCATAGCCACAGATCCTCCGAGCAGCCCAAGTATCAACAGACTCTCCTCCCAACCTTACACAACAATGTAAAGAACTGATACTCAAGTTTTTAATGGATGTATTTCATTGAGACATCTACACCTACTGCACTCCCAGCAGCCTGACAGGCAGACATCTCCATTTGAAATTCCTCTATTTTTCATTTAGAGAACTAAAACTGTAGCTGAACTAAACTTGTCCTTGACAAGCTTCTCTAGGAAAGACCACCATGGTTATGAAGAGTAAAGCCACGCACATGCATCTGGGTTTTAAGTAGTCTGAAAAGAACTTGTATTTGAACTCTATTTAATTGAGTACACAGTAAGAGTGTTAGAAGCCGTTACTGCTCTTAGTGAATGGCGGACTTGAATCACCTTGACTCATACACAATAAAACTGACTTCTGGAAATTAATGTGTCTACCAAATTATATAAACTCTTAAACTTTTATTCTGATGACCCCTGTATTCTGGTGAAAAAAATAACATATTCATAGATTTAAAAGAGATTACAATGAAAGCCTTTCTCCCAGGATTTCAGATCAATGGGTCTTCTTTTGCTTTTGAATAACTACTTAGTGTTGTCTTGTACATAGTATAAAGGTTTTTTATTATTCTGCGTGCATGAGCTCATTACGATCCAAAGAAAGCGGGAACATAGTTTAATGGCAAATGTCATAAATGCCCGTTTTTTTTTAATTGCAGGTTTAATTGGTGTGTGATTTGGTATGTAACATATGTTATGTTACATAGTTACATAAAGTTAAATTAACCCCAATCAGGTTGATACTGTAGCCAGCATGCAGCTGTGTGTAACTGTGTGTAGGCATCACATATGTGGAAAAGTGTGTGTGAATGTATAATCTTGCGTGGCTGTGTGTGATGAGGGTTTGCAGAGGGAAGAGACACAAAAAAAGAACCCTACTTTTATACCCAAGGGCCCCTGTCCCTCTCTCAGGCCTGGCACGAGCCAGACATATTTCACTGATGAGACATCGACTCACTCAGTCGGCACTCACCTTTCTTTTGGACATGTGCTTTTACTGGAGGATTTGTGTGTGAGAGAGAAAGAAAGACATGGAGGGTGCTTTTGGGAGATGAAACACACATAAAGCCACTCGACTTCAACACGCACACAAAACCACTCGAACACCACAAATGTATGCACACTCTCAGCTACGAAGGGCTCTTGTCCTAACAGGCAGCCGACCTGCTCTGCTAAGTGACAGACAGGATGTTGGGAGCACTTTCATCAGTCCGAGGCTTTGATTCCTCTGCCGTTGTTCCTATGTATTTTCTGCTTTGCCTCTTCACTCAGCCGTGATTTCGAAATATTTCCCCTATGATGGAGCCTGTCATTCTATCGAGACTGAAGGAGGAGAGAGTGCAGAAGTTGGAAAGGGGAGCTTACTCCTGCACTTATTCGTCCACCCACCTTATTGATCTACCATTCAGCCATCCGTTAATCCTTCCCACCTTCATCCTTTCCTCCCTCTGTCACACACTTCTTGACTTACCCTCCACCACCAAATGTTCTTTCCCTATCCCCATTTCATTCCTCCACAGGTTCTCAGGGAGTTTTGTTAAGCAGAAGTAGGGATTTGGTATGAGTCACAGATTCCTGGGAAAGGATTCATGAGGTAACATCTGCTTCTAGATGCTGGGGGCGGCTCTCATCCCCTACCTGGCCACAGCCCAGCACTCTATCCTGGCCTGAATGCATCTACCCACCTGCACCTGTGGATGTGTTCGGTATGGCACTTCACATAAGACTACTTTGGATGCAAAGGTTGGTGGTCGTAGGCCTACCATTTTGGCTTGGATACCATTTAGGTGATGACTATAACTACACCCAAAAGTCACACATGTGTTTATTTTGGTTTGAAAGAAACACTGAATTTAGCTTGTAGGATAGTAGCCCAACTATTCAGAATAGTCGTAGTTAAAAAAAGTAAAGGGGCCATGTGTAGTTTCCATGTGGCCTCTAGTGGTGAGGTTTCAGATTGCAACCACTACCTTGCCGAGCGTGGGCTCGTGCGCATGCTCGAACCCATTAGCGAGCCCTCTGGATATCGACCAAAACACAGACGCGAAACACAGGAGATGGCGTCACACAACATGCTTGGAAACTCAGGTAAACTCCCACTACAATGTTAGAGAAATATTTGTATCAGCTTGATGTTGAACTAATCCATGCTCGTTGCATGACAACGCTACATTTAATGCATTTATGTAGCCGGCTGGTAAATCTATTCAGATGTAATTTCCCACTTGGGTTTGGTATAACTCTTAAAAGTTATTGACATGTGTTCTTTGTTGTTTTCATTTGAGTATAATATTGTTTAAGTCTAAGTCAAATGTGAAGCAGATTTTAAGTGGACTGTCTCAGTCTCACATGCTGTTGCATACTTTGGTCACAAGATGGCAGCATTGAGTATAATTGTTGTTACTTCGTCAAGTGCGTCATGGTCTTTCTCTCTGTTTACGCGCGAACAACCGGGAGATTCGCAGTGTGGACTGTGCGGTGACTCCGTCGTGTAAAGTAGTAGGTAAATATAGCATATCTTGTAAAATATTAATGTACAAATACTTAAAGGAAGTTATCAGTCAATATTTTGTGAAACCTCCAGGAAGTTCCACGGGAGTCTGGTGAAACTTGGAACATAAGTCTCTTTGATAATGATACATGGTAATGTTGTGGGTTTCTGGTTGTTAAATCTGCATCTAACTGGTTTTATTTGATGTTTTCTGTCAAAATTCATAGCCCACTGCCGTATTTTGTTTTATTTTAAATCATTTTGGTGTTTAAGACTGCAAACAACTTAAACACAAGCTGTTCGTGGAAAGACTCAGTATCTTATACACTGCATTGCTATACATTACTGCAAAGCATGTGAAATATATTGTGATTCGTGATTCTGTTCTTGTCAGGTATCTAACGTTGGCACGCTAACACTTGTCGATGTTAGCTCACCTGTCCAAAATAATGAAAGCCAACTCTGGGTCGGATTTTATGCCCCAAAACAAGGCCGGATATCTCCGTGCCTCAATTGATACCATAAGATAGCATAGCCATAGCTTAAAAGAATCATTCTTTCTAGCTAGGTCCACAACAAAAACCGAAATAGAATATTGGTAGGCTATTTCATTTTTTCCTTTTTTAAGGATTTGACCAAAAGATCTCAGCCACAATAAGCTATAAAATCAAATCGTAGACTGGTGGTATTTTAGTTATTAGCATATTGGCAAATGGTTGTTTTTTTACATCCATGTTAGCATGCTAGCATAGCATACTATGTTCATGTTATATCATTCAGATTATTAATATTATGATATTATAATTTATATAATAATATAATATTATATATTTAAATATCATAGCTATATATGATAACACAACCATGGCTGGCAGTTACATTGAAATAACATCTAATATTAACACTGATACAGTTCATCCAGCTAATTAAAAAAGGATCCACACACCATTTGTTTGCAGCTGTTTTTTACTAAATATGTAACATAGTACAAAATAGCTAATTGAGGCATATACTGTATGGTGTGACTATGGCTAAAAATGGAGGTAGCAATCTTGGAATAATGCATGAAGACTCCCAAGTCGGAATAACCCATTCCGTTTCCCATTCCTCCCATTCTGCAGACATTCGTGAATGCAGCATGGAGCCCAACCTGAACATGATGCATCATTTTAGGGATAGCTATGGTAGTAGCAAAAACAATACCAACAGCAGTCTATGCACGGTGTTGGATGTTTGGTAGAAGAGGAGAGAATCACTGATCTATGAATCTTACAGATTCATAATGACTTAATCAATAATATTAGATATATTTTTGATGGATACAGATTGGTCCAAACTTAATAGTCGCCGAAGAATTAAATGATTAGGTCATCTGGCTGGTCAGATGAAAAAGCACGAGGTGGCACAGAGACAATGGAGTTTGCAATTAGCTAATGCAACTGGACAACCATTTTGGATTGAACCAAGTCTGCAGAAGAGGAAGCCATGATGATGCTGCACTTTCTTGTCACAGTGCTTAGTTTGTCTTCTGGCACAGTGCTCAGCTCCCTGATTTAGGAAGGGCAGCTACACACACACACACACACCCACCCACAGAGTCAACCTATTGATCATGTTTCCTTCCCTTGGTGAGACGTATAGATCAAACACTATCGCAGGGGATACTCGTGGCCAGCTTATGGAAATGAGGTTCCTCTTTGACACTGAGTTCCTGTACATCAAAAAGTCTTTAATCAGAGAGCATAACAGTGAACACCAGTCCCTCTGGCTTAAAATGCCGTTGGTGTTTCCACAGAGGCATTACTCATTGTTTCTATTACAGGCCACTGCCTACCTATAGGTAATCCTGTTGTTATGGTGAGATCCACTATGTCAAATAGAGAGGAGATAACATAGTGCATTAATGGTGAATTAGAGTAGTCAATTTCACATCACATCTAGCAACAGACGTAGCCAACAGGTACAGAATACAAAATCAGCTGAACAGTGACGACTAAATCACTTGGAGTCAGACAGGTTTTGATTTTGCCATTCATCTGCAGTGGCATGGTTGTGGGCGTTCGCAGTGGACTCATTTCCTAATGGACTCTGGCGAGCACCTGCCAAGGAGCGAGCTGGGAATGAATGAATGGTATCCATTAGACAAAAAGGCCGTTGGTAAATTGTAGCCACTCTGCATAAACGAGCAGGAGCTGGGCAGGAGCGGGACCAGATGGATGGAGAGGTTTCGTAAGCAACTAATAGTAATGGAAGCTGGCTCGCTTATCATTCATTGCTGCCCTGCTGTCAGTATGGCCAGTAAACAGTTCCCAGCTGTTTTTAAACATAATGATTTACAGGAAACTTATACTGGCACATTGCACTTGACATTAACATTTGATAACCGCAATTTTGGGGATTTTTGTGATTTCATGGGATTATAAAATCTGATGACCTTGATGCTGACGTTTTTCAACTTATCATGTAGGTTGCGTGGAAACATCACCCACTAAATCCACTCTAGGAGGCAATACAGTCACCATGTGTGACATGAGGAAGTGAGGGGGACTTTATCTGTGTCCCTATCTATAATGAGGCAGGCAGTCTACATGGTTTTCCTCACTGACACTCCTTTATCTTGTCTCCACTCAACCTTATCTATGGCAATCCATTCAGATAAGACATATACTAATGATGGTGGAAAACCTCAAGCACCATGAGGCTAGCCTTTCAATTGGAGATGAACAATTGGAAAAACATTGCACATTTCGGTATGAGAGAAAAAGGGGGCCTACATAGGTCAACCCCAATGTAGCCAAATGGTGAGTATTTACTTATGTGTTCATTCCGTTGACACCAACAAGACACATTTCAGCTCTGCCCAAAGCCTCAAACTGCAGCCTTTCTGACTAAAAGAGAAAGCTGGAGAGCGAAAACAGAAATGGGAGAGGCTCCACAGGGCATTGAACTATCTGACATTCCAGTTAAATGCACAGGGATAAAACCAGGTGTGAGACCACCTCTCCTGTTTAGACTTGACGCCACAAAGCAGAGGGCCATCTGGCAAACTGTCAGACAGCTAAACACAGTCTGTTTTGCTGCAGCTCCTCTACCTCTACTGTTTGTCTTGGGAAAGTGGTGCTTCAATTGGAAGAATATAATGTGGCACTAGAAAGCACCTAATTTTCCCCTAAACTTTCCTTATGGCTAATCTATAAGCAAATAAAATGCTCTATATTTTTAGCACTTTAGAGTTTTCTTTTCCATAACATAGACGTCAACAAAACTAGCTGAGCACTAGTTGCGTCAACGCCTAATATACATCCTAAGCAGCAGAAATACAAAAACACATCCGCAATTAACAAGTCCAGCAAACAATATCCAGTGCCTAAAACAAAACAATCTAACGTCGTGACTGACCCAACGTACCTTTTTGGGAAACCAATCAACTTTGGATGAACCTTCTACCAGACGGTTTAATAGCTCCAAAATAGATTTGAATTGTTCAGAAACACAACACTGAAAAAGCAATTTTCCTATGCAAATGCAGTGAGCTGCTATAGGCATTTCATTTATGGCAGTTCAACAAGGACCTGATGAAATTCCTACAGTTTCTCAGACACATAAACAAATATAAATGTCTGCCCTTATGGCAAGAATAATAAATACAGGAGTAAAACCATTTGACAATTGTCTCTTGCTGCAAGAGTATGACAAACAACTAATACAGAATCCAGAGCTATATACGTAGATGGTATTCTCACTTTTCTGTTTCATAAAACTGAAGAGGGCTTCAAGCATGTCCTGTATATTTACGTTTTTGTTGGCATGCATTGTCCCCACCTGCTCCTCCTTGTATATAACTTTCACACACAAACTCTGTGTATGATGCCTGACAGTGAACATGTGTTCAACCAGTGTTTGACCATTCATGTCAGACTGTTGGCATTAGGAAAAATCCCTGGTAATTGATGTTCAACCAAGGCCTTGGTCTGCAACTGTACTTCCATACACATTACTGGTAAGCCATAATTACTGCATATTTCATGTAAGTCTCTTCGTCATATTTCCAGTGTTTTATACGTACATTTAACGTGGCAGAAAAATGCAACGGCAGGGGGGCACAAGCCAGTGTCTTCATGTGCCAGTCCCAAGTCTGGATAAATGCAGAGGGTTGTGTCAGGAGGGCATCCGACGTAAAACACATGCCAAACTAAAAATGCGAATCATGACAATGACTTCCATACCGGATCGGTCGGGGCCCGGGTTAACAACGACCG